>JANPWX010000042.1:2613056-2671570 GCA_024734555.1 Trochalopteron elliotii
TACAGCCTATCCAACACAGAGTGGGTACTTACATGCAGAGAACAGAATGCTAACAAATGGGTTTTAAATTATTTTTCTCTCTACCTGCACGATTTTGTTCAAGACAAAGCAGCAAATCCCTTTATTTAGTTTATTTTCTGCTCCTTTCACCATATGCAGAGAGAGGAAAAAGTAACTTATGAGGCTAGCAAGGAAAAGCTAAAAAAAAAAAAAAAAAGAAAATTACCAGAAGCAATGTCAATTTTTTAGATGGCTAACACAGAGGATTTATAAAATCCAAAAGGTATAACTGAGTTCAGTATAGCTCCTAAGTTGCAGCCCTTTGCAATAACACCCTGAATTTTCTTACTCCTCTTCATAGCTATTTCAAAAAGAAAAGCAGATAAGCAGCAGCTTTGTTCTTTATGTATAATTAAATTTTCAGAGTGAATTTAAAAATTAGGAATCTTTATAAAACTATAATCTTATGTTTGTAAACAAAAATGATCCGACTGCACTCTTTGCAAAAGCACAGGAGCAGACTTGCAGGTGTTCTTAAAGGGATGACAAAATGAACCTTGTTCTTCTGAAAAACCTCAGAAATCAGGCTATACAAACCCCTGCAAACAATACTGTCATCTGTTTAAATACTGGCACTATTGGGGAGGGGAGCTCAGCAGTGGTGGGAAGGCTTTCATGTGGTTACATGTTTATTTTATTTAATTTTTTTTGTTAACTCTTTTACTCTGTAGCTTTTACATATTAATATCAGCTCTATGAGAAGAGGGGGAAAATAAAGCTTTCGGGGAACTAGTGAAGAACCTTTGTATTACAAAATTACCTGGTTTTAAGAATTCTTTGTAATTGTCCTTAATATTGTATCTTTACAATTCTTTGTCATTACCATTTCTAAAACTTCCAAATCCTTTCCTGCAGAGTTCAGTATATATTACTGATACATTACTAGGCATGCATGTTCCACAAAGAAGATATACCAGACAAATATGCGATGTTAAAATACTTGTGCTTCTAAATATATTTATTCAAATACTTCACTGGTTCAAGCTCTCCATATTAAATCCTTCAGAAATCTGACCTGTAAGTAAACTTGACTTTACTTAGCCCTTCTTTTCAGTGGCTACCAAGAAATAAAAAAATAGCAGTTGAAATACTGTTGCTAAAACAGTAAGCAAAAGCAGAGATTAATTTCAGAAAATATACTGAAACATTTGAGGAACTGACCATTAAAACAGGCTTCTTTCTAAATATTTATGAGTCATTTTATAACTGGAAGAAAGGTGTTCTGGAATACTGATCTCTAGTGTTACACCTACAGATCTACAGCATTCACAAATAAATAATAAATATTGATATGTGTGTAGGTCTCTGTATCTCTACTGTATTTTCAGTGGGTGTACAATATCCAATATAATACATAAGCTACTGAAATACCTCACACCAAACTCAAAACACTGTGAAACACCATGTAATTTTTAAAATGTTTTAGCAAAGGTTTATACCAAAGCAATGCTTTCACTTTCAATACCAGCGTATAAGTGTACTTTCCCTATCAAAGATTTTGTGATGCAAACATGATTATTACTGTACCTGATTTGATCATGGTATTCTTGGAGAGATCAAATAATAGAGCTCTCTTCCACCCTTCTTTTTCTAGTGCCTTTTTAAAAAATTCCACTATCAAAGAATGTTAATTTCTAAGGTTTGATCTAGAGATTCCTGTGTAAGTATACAATTATTAGGGAAAAAGAGGCACAACAGTGAATATTTTAAAGCAATGTAATCAATATTTTTGCTTTGTGCAGATTTCCCTGCAACAATGAACAAAAAGATCTACTTCAGATTTAGAAACTCAGCTTTAAAGGGAAAGCTAGACAACAAAAAGCAAGAAAGTACTCACCTCTTCACGTAATTTTATCAACTGCAACATGAACGCACAAAAAAGATAAAAAGGAAAGAAATGGCAGGAAAGAAAGATCAGTTGTGTGACAGGATACAGAATTAACATTGACAATTTATCTGTTTACATGTTTAGCATTTAAAAATCACAGACAAACACATTAAAAGAACCTAAACATAGACTACATGCAGAGTTTTTTGAACGAATAAAGATCACTTTCTCACACTGTCACATTAAACAAAGAGAATAGTGTGAAATTCTCTTTTAAACCACATCTAAGACACCATCATGAAATAAAGGGGAATGACTTCATAGAAGTCTATATTATAAAGAAAAAAACAAGTTTACTATTCCTCTCTTCGAAGATTGTACAGCTGAAGTGGTTTTGTATATACAAGTTTTCAGAATGTTTTCTGTATATTTTAGTTGTGACAACTGATTTCTTATTTTACCAGCAGATCTAACTTATTAATAGATGACTGTATCTTTATAGCATGTATTTCAGTACTTCAGTTTTTATATACCTGAGTTCTTCTGCATCTATATTATTTAATTTTATTATTGAATTTCATACTGAGGGTTTTTGCCAGGTAAAAAAAAATGAAGCAGCTTAGTTAAATGGCTCAGAACTATGATTTAATGAATAGCATATTTAAAAATAGACAAAGAAATAGGGAACAACAACATTTCCCTCAGAAAAGACCCATTCCAGGTTCTTGATCCAGACCACTATACAGTGTGTTTATATATACACACAGAGTATGTGTGTATGCTTATATGCTATATAAATTTCTATTTATTTATTTATGCTTGTAAATCAACATAACCTAACACTAATAATATTGCTCTGGCAGCTTTACTATAAAACTAAATAAAACCCCAGCCTGATTATCAATTTTGTAATACACTCGCCCCTTAGAGAGACAGATAAATTATTTGAACAAAATGTATAATTACTCACAACAAATATCTGCACAAGAATGGCCCTTTATAAAAAATTATAGTTCTCTCACCGATTCCAGTTCAAAATTATAACAGCTACACAATTATCTCAGTTTATGCTGATACTTCACCTACAGTTTCATAACACTAATTTTCAACACATGTGTAAGCTGAGAATGTTTACTACTAACAAAGTCTCACCAGCATGAAGGAAACAAAAGAACCTCCATTATTCTCTATTGTTTCATATGGCTCGTCTAACACTGAAGGTTTGCCTCACCCCATTAGCAAAAGAGACAAGAGGCTCTAATGAGACATAATTTGGAGGGCTCCTACACCACCCCGAGCTGAACTAGGCCAGCTCTTCTGCACCGAGCTAAAGGAACTTTGCTGGAATTTGGTATAAAGAAAACTGCACAGCCAGCCAAACCAGCGCCTAAATTCAAGTGCTTGGTCTATCATAAATTGGTCTCTTTTTCCAGCTCTTTCCCTGCTTTTTTCCCCAAAAAGGCAAACATTAAGGCTCTTTAGAAAGAGACGATCTGGGAGTTGATCACACAGCTATCTTTTCTTTCTGAGGCCACCATTCTTCAGTTGACTATGATACTTAAAGGGCCAAAGTTTAAAACGACTCTCCCGAAATAGAGCCCGTCCAGGCATGCCACCCTGCTATAATCAATGAGAGTTTTAAAATGCTACACATTTGTTTTTTCAATGGGTCCCAAACAAAAATGTTCTATCTTGTTTGTGCTGCATGGCTGAATTTAAGCTCTGCATGGGATTTGCAGCTAAGCTAAGTAATGGGAGAGGGTTGGGTTTTTTTAACATTGGCTGAAAGATATTCATTCAAATTAACAAAAGATGTATTTTTCCCGCATTTAACAATACTCTTGATGAAAATGTGTAACCTTCACATTTCTATTTTGAAACATTATTTTTATTATGCTCACTCCTGAACTGTAAACAGCATTAAGCCGTCCGCAGCCACCATTTTAGGTTATGATAATCAGCATATTTTTGAAACAAAGATTTTTTTTTTTTTTTTGCAATACAGAATTCGATACAAGAGGTAATCTGTTCCTTTGTAGGCTCAAAAAAAAAAAAAATCTGGTTTACGCTGGTTTGAACCAGCGGAATCTCTTGTGGCTAAGCCTTCTGCTGTGACTAAAATCAAAACTGCACCACAGAGAGTGAGGGAGCAGGATGGGATGTGTGTGTGTGTGTGTGTGTGTGCACGCACGCGTGTGGCCGCGAGGCCGTCACGTGACACAGAAAACTGCCGAATTTTTTTTTAAAAAAGCTGATAACGCCAGCGCCGTCTCTGTCCGCATATAGATAACGAATAAATGCTGAACTCTATTAAACGCCCTTTACACATTATCGTGGGTCGAACACACAATTTTCTGAACTTATGATGACAGTCTATTTATTTTGCTATAAACCCTCGGCATGTAACGAACAGATTTGTGTCTGGTAATGATCTGCTCTGCCAGGGCTATATGAAATGATACCGACCTTCTTTAGATCTTGGCGAATTAAATTGACCAACTTCACCCCCTGGTCTGTAGCTGAAGTTTGACACACTTTATGCACAGCAAGCCCAAATCTAATATTATCACAACTTTGTAGTCAGAAATTAAGTAGACACAAAATATTTGTTCACCACGAATCACATACAGAATGTATGGGTATAGGGATACGCAGTTTAAACCAATGTGAATTTGCTTAAACTAACTAATGAACATAGTTGTAAAAGAGAAAGGAACATTGTTACACCTCAAGAAAGTTGATAATATTTAACCTCACATAATTTCGGTCAAGAGAGATTTTTGATTTAACCCAACATATACCTCCTCAAAAACATACAAATTGCTACATAAAACAGTTCTATTATTATTAAAGTGAAGCTACAGCCTTAGGAAGTGTATCACTGCACTGAAAAACTCAAAACTTTCAAGGGATTTGCTATTTGTTGGTGGCCAGGACAACAAACAAGACTTGAAAGCAACAGCCTGTTTAAGACCACTCTTAGAAAATAAATAACAACCCAACACATACAGTAGTTTTTTGGGATTGGGTTTTTGAGGTGCAATTTATTTTTTTTTTTATGCAAGAAGGGACAGTTCTTGGTTTTTAACCCCTGAGTGCCTCATCTGACTACATTCACATTATTCAAATTAAAAAGAAATCAACATATGTTAAGCAATGATTCACTGAACTCTAGGTGCATTAAGAGCACTGTATCACTACCTGTCTCATGAAAAGAAGTTGCACTTATTTCAAAAGAAGCTTTCAATAGCAGACTTGTATAATTCTTACATCTTCTTACAGGAAATTTCTATATGCTCTATCTGTAAAAGCAGTTATATCTTGGTACAATCATTATGAGGGAATTGTATTCCAAGTTATTCTAAATGTCATCTAGACACGATGGCTGCTACTTCTGGGAGACATGTTGGGAAAATGAAGACAAAAGACAAATCACAATGAGCTATTCTTCAATCTTTCTTCCTGAGAGGACAACTGGAAACTCACACTTATCATCCTGTTCATTACAGCTTATAACTTGGCTGTGATTTGCTCTAATTTGCTCTTTGAAACTCAACTAAAAAAGAGAAGCTAAATGAGGAAAAGATCCAGATAATTTATTTTTCCAATAATTACCCGTTTTATTTGTAGCTTTTTAATATGGTGATACTAGCCAGCATGCTTTAAGTTCCTTTTGTCTCCTCTCTCTACACAAAAAACATCATGCAAATGTTTATCACAATGACAAAGACCAAAAACTTCTATCTCTTGTTTGCCTCCAGGCAACAACCCTGACTACCCAGGTATTCAGTACTTCTACTGGCAGATTTTACCAATATTTGTGGTTTGGTACAGGAGCAATTCTGAGCCGGCTACTTTTTTCAACACCTCTTCTGTCAGAAAAGGAATCCTTTCTCTCCATTTTCATAGTTGATAACTGAATTGGGAAAGCAAAGCCACCATTTTTCAGTTAAACTAATTTAACCTAATCCAGACTGACTGAGAAGTAAAAATCCTACTATATTAGGGTCAGGATCAGTTCATGTACCTATATTTATTTCCATGAGACAAAACAAAAGCAATCATTTGAAACATCTTCAAATATTTTATATGGCTTTAAGTTATACCTGAGCATCCTTTCATCATTTACTCCAAGTTTTCTATTGATATAATAATGTACAGGAGTGAAAGTGTATTAGACCCGGGGTTACTGAGTCAAACACAACAATATCTCATGTTCAGTGCCTGGTAAGTACCCAAACCTTACACTTGATTTTGAAAACTGCACATTCTAATAAACTCAAGACCAGCTCAAGTTTTTGCACTAACTGCTTGCACCCCTAGCTACATGTATATAAGTACAGGTATAAATAAAGATATTAAATAAGAAAAAGAGAATGTGATATTTATTATTGAAACAATACATAATGTATTTTAAAAATACTGGTATCCACATATTTAAAAGAAATTAGGTGAAACTTTTATGATGCTATTTCATCATATTTTTCAAGAAAGGAATGAAGAACTTAAAAAAGTACAGAGGTAATAATTTGAAGTTGGGCTATAGAAAAGGATTTTGATTACCTAAAAAACTATACAAGAGTCCTTCAGCAGCCAAAATTTTCTTCTATTTAAACAGTGGTCATTTGGAAGAAAAAGCCCTAAGCTGACAAACGGTTGAAGGCATCACTCAGTTCCTTGAGATGAGAACATGTCTCTTTCACCAAGTTTGGAAAAAAGATCAGCAGACACAAAAAGTGCTCACATGAACCAGTTATTTAAACATTCCATAAAAAGTGAAAATAAAATATTTTATCTCATCCCTACACGTAAGATATTCTGTTATAAGTAAAGCTTCTTATCACAATTGCCCTTTTATGTCTGAATTCACATATTTTTTTCTTGAAATGTAAAAGTAGCAGCACCTTAAGAGAAATAAAATAAGAACCTTAACACTTTCACAGGACTGCATTTACAATCATGACATACAGACTGTGAAACTCTTCTCCCAAAAATAATCTTCTCCATAAATTCATTATTTAGATACAAAAATCCCTCTTTATTTTACTCATATTTTGGAATCTCCCCTTTCTATCATATATAAATATGAAGATTAATGTCCTTCAAATTTAAGTCTTCACATAGATGTCAGAGCTGCTATACTCCAGTCTTATGCCTTCAGATAATGTATTCTGTGTCTAAATTCATTCATGTATGAATTAAAATCTATTACAGAGCTTAAAACTTACAGAGCATGTTTAAAATACTCTCTATGATTGGGGTTATGGAGTCTGTGTTTTGAAAGTCCTTGAACCAGGTAAGTCTCCAAGTCTTTATTTTTTTCTGTCTTTAGTAAAGCTGAGCCTATACTGGGCGTAGAAGATACAAAAAAAATTCAGAACATCATTCTGATCCATTTCCTTATTTAATAACACATTTATCAAGTAAACATTTAAACAATTTTTTCTTTTGTAAGCAAAACAATTTGGATTCTATCCGGTCAGAAGAGAAAATATGACCTGTAGGAAAACTTTGAACAAAAAATACAAGACTTTGACAACATAAATTTCAGAAAGAAAAGAAATATTCTCCTTTTAGACAGAGTGTCAAACAAGTTTCATGCCAAAAAGAAATATTAACAGGTGGGTCAAAGTCCCCTGAATAAGGCGTTGCCTTTGCAGTTTTCGGTAGTCTAGCAGGATCCTCACTGTAGTATGCAGAACAACAATACGGGTACAAGATTTTAAAAAAGCCTCAGGATTATCAAGCTTTCATTCATTAAAAGAGGTGGATAGCACTCTGCATCCTAGTACAACATGCATTATGAAAGCACGCTCTTATTAGTACAACTTGTGTTTTTGGTACAAGGAGAGAAAATCTGGTTAAAGAAGGAGTCACACAAGGAAACTGAGTGGGATACTGCCTAATTCTGAGAGCGCACTTTCATTTGTTTTGCCTGCCAGTGTTGATTTAATTATACTGCATTATTATCAAAGCTGCATTATGTACTTTTTTATTCCTTTTACATGCATTTGAGGTGAAGACCTTGGCTTTGTCGGCAAACAGCGTGTTTCAAGTTATTTCTTAAGTACTAAATAATAAAGAAAAGAGAAGAAAAGATTTTTTTTGAGATAGCAGACAGTGATCACAAGTTAAAGGGTTAAATGTAAGATCTCCAAGAAACATTTTGAAGTTGATTAAGACCCCAGCTTTGCATTAAACAGTATCACTTCCACATGAGTTGTTGCTAATACTGTTAAGGAGCAGCTTGAGAAGCCCAGTGTGCCAGTGACCTCCTTCACCCTCCAGCCACCCACTAGGGCTTCTTGATTAGCATCCTACCTGGTTCTCTGAGGAATTCCCGTCATCCCCTAGGAGCTCATTCCGCACCTCATCACTGTAGGCAATTCGTGACCTTTTCTGTAAAACAAAAAGAAAAAAGGGTTAGGAAGTAAAGCTCCGAAGCCATTGGTATCAAGGCTGATCATCTTAAACCTCGAGAGCCCCCTAATGGATACCTATTTGATTAAAAAAAAAAAAAAATCTGCAAGTGAAAGTTATTACAAAGTTCTTCAACTGCTGCATCTTAACAAATCTGCATGGCAAAACTATAGTATTTCTAAGACAGTCACACCCTCAACATTGCAGCAATGAAAGCAGCTTCTGTGAAGCCCAAGATACGTAACATGTGAGGCAAAATACACTAATAGCAGAAGCATTGAAAAAATGGCAGTGCAGGAACCAAATGCATTTTTCTGAAGAACACTTGCTAGCAGGCCACAGAATGCAACGTAACAGCAATGGCAGCAATGCCTCTAGACAGGAAAGGAAGGCTGAGTTTTTCCCATATTAAAAAAAAACCTAAAACCAAACCTGAACAACACACATGTGATATATCTGATTCAATTTAAAAATGTAGAAAATTAACAAGCATTTTCTATGTTGCAAAGGCTGCTGGGAAAGGATCAGAAATTGAAGGGTGAAAGAAAGGAGAGAAAATAACAGCACAAGGAAGCATTTGTTTTCAGCACTTCACTGAAACAACCACAAAACTGAGAGAGTCATCCATGGGATAGTTATGACAGACAGGATATTAAGTAAATTCACAGCTTATGAGCACGAGATTTGCTCTTGAACTGATAATCATGTTGATTCTAAACTAGATCAAGTGCCAAGCAACAGAAAGCAAATGTGTGATGATTACCAAGGCAGCACAGGATTCAACAGAGCAAGCTTGTGGGGAAGTCCACAATGAGAACATCTAATTTTTTTTGTTTTTGTGAATTTTTACACCTCATCAGAGGAAGAAGCCCAAGAGTAACAAAAACTAAGCTGTAAGGCCTTCCTTTATTGATGGGGGCTTCCCTCAAACACTGTCATGATAGTGACCACCAGGAGGAACTCAGAAAAAATGAATCCTTCCTCAAACCTTCCCTGCTTGGGCCATCATGCCAAAACTTGTGCTTGGGACTGAGGCACAGGAAAAAACCACTAGAAATTATACTGAGCACAGGGAAATTCACCACCTTTGTAACAAAGAGATGTTTGGAAGTGGGTCACCCTTTGTGCAAGGGACCTAGCAGTGAAGTAAGCTTTGCATGGGTCACCTCAGAGCGAAACATAAAAAAATACTTTTTATGCTGTGTAGCTCCCCTTTATTACCAACATGATTGTTACAATGTTTACACATTTGTGACTCACTTGCCAGCCCTCAGATGTAGATCATATCCTAAAGCTACAGATGTAAGTAGGAAGGACAAAGGCTTGGACCACAGACCCACGGCAAGAGGTGAATTGTGCCAAATCTTTTGGAGATCTCAGCTGTCACAGTTTCATACTAACCAAGCTAAAGTAGTCTACACAGCATTAAAGGAAATGAGAACCTTTAAACAGGCTGTGGTATCAGAGCTGCCTGTTTAAATTATTCATTTCATCACTATGGGGGACTAAACCACTCCACAGTATGCAAGAATATCATATGGAGATAGGTTTTGTTTTTCTCTTTTCTCACCAAAAAGCCAACAAATTGGCATAGATTGCTCAATTACATTATTTTCCTATTTTTATTTGATACACATCAAACAAGGAAGGAAATTACAAATACATACCAATAAATATCTAATAATTTCTGATTAAGATTACCTCATTTGAGGTCTAGTAGTTCAACTGTACAGTTTCTCCCAATTTCACAAAATAACTCAGCCCAATTGATCCTGTTAGTGTAGAATGTATTTATCATTATTAGACTGAGATGAGGAGCACAATGCTTCATGAGCTTGTTCTCCAATGAACAAGCATCCTAACAATATCTAGGGACTGAAGTAGTCCTTGATTACACATCATTTATTTGAAAGATATATGGATGATATTCTTAAGAGCCTGCATGGGAGAAAGGAAAAAGAATATATTTCAGAGAAAGAAATAGGTGTTAATAGCAATACAATTTTTAGAGGCCCTTTATAATCCTTTATTATCATCGCCACTGACCTTAATAAATATATTTGTGTCATTGTTCTTCTATTGTAACAATCTGTCATGATCTGAATATCAGAAATTTTATTAAAAGTAATAATGCTTTGGCTACAATTAGGTATAACTCTTTGCCATAATCAATAAATAATTTTATACTACTTTTGATCACAGTTTCACTACCAAATGAATCAATAATATAAAAGGAAAGATCTTTGAACTAAAGTGTTCATTTATTCTTTCAGGATTTGTCCAAAATATCAATATCTTGAAATACTGTTCTTATTTTTATTAAAGTATTATTGGCTAACACTTTTAAATGTGGCTATCAAGATTAGTTCAGCTTGTCTGAACTCAATAATTAAGTATTTTTTAAAATTATTTTTTAGCTCATAACCATCAGCTGTTTATAAATATATACTTTAGCCAAATGCAAGAATGATAGTTTGAGCTGGAAATGTCACACACTCTGCTACAGTTTGAAGGAACCCAATTCATAATGCATTTTATAAATAGTTAATGACTTCTATACATAAGCTAACCAGGCAAATCAAGAAATTGTCAACATTTTTAGTCTTAGTTGTCAGTTACCACTGTCTACTGGTACTTTATATGTATGTTTCTAGAAAAGACAGAAGCTTTACAGAGTTTGTAATCCAAGGCATTTCTGGGCAGCTCAATATAGGTTTAAGAGGTTCTGTGTGCAGTTTTTTGTCTGCAAAGCTCTGTCATATAGAGAAGTTTTCTTTGTATTTTATATTTTCTTGTATATACCTAAACAAAAAGTCTAAGCACACAAGTGGTTTTGCTCAGTGAATGTGTTTGCATTTGAGCATAGCATGTGCCCAAACACAGAGACACAAAAGGGTTAAGCTACTTTCTACAAGAACTTCAACACCCAGAAAGTTTCAGGGGCTGTTTTAAATGGGCTACAGTATCCAGACCTTCTGACAAGGAAGAATTTCGGATTCCAGGCAGATCTCTCTTGGTTTATGAACAGGATTTTTGCATACTGATTGGGTGATTTCCTTAAAGCCCTGTTCAAACAGATACACTTGCTCAGTTCTGTCTGGCAATTTGGCTTTAAACAATCTGTCTACTTGACCCAAGCCTTAACATTTCCCAATAGAACTGAATGTGTTCATAGGCAAGCCCAGCTAAATTAGAATTGAAATGAATTAACTCAGCTTAAACTAATTAAGATCTGTGATCTGCAGTACCACCCCCCTGTATGATTCTACATGTGAAGCAGGGTACACGTAACCAGACTGTAAGAATTCTGCTATACCACTAATCTGAGCATACCAATGAAGTTCCTCTATTACTAAAGCATACGAGAAGTTAATTTCCATGGCCTACACATGGCAAAGCAATTGCTTAAATTGCCTCACCTGGGAATTTAATACAATGTTATCATCAGACCAGCCACACTGTAAATAGATTTATAATGCTTTCCATGTGCTAGGCTAGGTTGCATATGAATTAAGTAATGATCTGGTATTACAATACAATCAGCTAGTTCCCACACCTGGCAGACAGGATATTTTGCTAAATTACTACCTATACAGATACATCACAACATAAAAACAGAGAAGGTAATGGGAAGAGAAACAATCTACATGGTGTATGACCGAATTTTACACGGTAACCAAATAAGATGTAGATAGAAAGAGGTATCCAAAATAATCTATTTCCAACATCTGCACAACAGAACACATACTTATTCATTTCTATTCAATTTTGGCCTAATTTTCCGCATTCTATACTTTAATTACCATCCACATTCTGAAATGTTCCCATTAGTGAAGGCCAGAACTAGCCAGTGTCCCCTCACTCCAATGCACTTCCAGCAATCAGCCAAATAATTGATATAAAGTATTGTACATTTTCATACATGAACTAAAGAATAGCTTTCCCTCTCCTAAATGCTAAGCAGCCCCCGAACAGATGAGCAAACGTAGGTGCATTTCAGACAAAAGACCCAGCAGGTCCTTTTATCCCAACCTCTCAATTTTTCTGGCTCAATGTTTTAAGAACAGATTAAACAGATTTTTCTGGTGGAATATGTGTAAACAACAAAAAGGCTTATTTATCCACAAACATCTGTTTTCATACAAAATTTATTAGAATTTCCAAGTATATATAAATGTTTTTAAAAAATCTCCAGGCATCTGTTTCAGAGTTTGGCCCTGCTCTAAATGTAAATAAATACTTGAGATTAACATAACCAGAAATAATTTGTGTGAATACATCAGATTTTATTTTGTGTTCTTTGACAGTAGTCACTTCTGCCATTGGTCTTGCTAAAAGCAAGGTGAAAAATTGGACCTGACCCCCAGATGGACAGCTAAATATTGCAAAATATACACTTTCATATCTGCCTTTTGGAATAGGTATTTAAGTATTTTTTTGCTGAGCTCAAATGGAAAAGATACAGTTTAACAAATTAAGAGGAAAAGTGGCTCTATTGAACAATCTTAAAGCTTATATTAAAACAGAAACCCAAACTGATTTCTTATTAATTAAAAGAAATTGGAATTTCTTTTCAATTTGAAAAATTGCGTTCAAACTTCAGTTTTCCAAACTTGTATTTCATTTGCAAAACTATATTTCTCTGTAAAGGTGATCAAGGAACAACACACTCGACACTTCAGACTGCAATTCCAAAGGGGTTTCCTGTTCCTAAGTAGCTGAGTTTTTAGCAATTGGGTGCATGAAGCAGGAAAATTGTGCCAATAAACCTGATACAATGCTGAACTTCCAAGCATTTCCTTAAGAAAACGGAAAAAAAAAAATAAATACCCAAGCAAATAAATACAATCCTGCCCAAAAGTAAATAAAAACTATTCCACAAATCCACTGAAACTTCTGATTGAAACAATCAATTTAACAGTACATGTCAGCTGGAAAAGTCAATGTCTCAGCCACCCCCAGTGTTGCCTCCCTGCCTGCACATGCAGAGAAGAGGCTGCAGGCGACTCCAAAAGAGGAACACAACTCAAACCCCCTGTTCTGCCACTCTGCCAAACACCAACAGCTTCCTGCAACAGCAGAGAGAAATCAAACTTCAAGTGCTAATGTGAAATTAATGCAGAGATACTATCACTCATCTTAAATAGATGTCACAGGCCAATAAATCTTCTTTTCAATAATCCTCATCAAACATACTTTTACTTTCATTATGGGGTGAGGGCAGGAAGGAAGGTCAAGCAAACCCCCATGAGGACACAACACATTTTGTTATGTTGATCGTGAAAAATGCAGCTTCTGCCCACAAAACTACTTCCACCTCAAACTCATGACCAGTGGATCATGTGTGTCACCAACAAGGCACATGCTTAAACTGCTACATTGCACCTGCTGTGGGTAGGGAAGGAAACAGGTGACCTGAGAGAGAACTGAAATTCACTGTTTCTGTGAATTTATGAAGTAACAGAGGATGATTTCTATTGTGAAAAAGACAGTTCTATTCAGAAAAGCAGTTTTTATTTATCTGAACTCAAACTTCTAAACTTAACAACCCAGAAATAGAAAGATTTTTTCAAAATTCAAAAGGTTGGAACTAACTGACCTCTGCCTCGTTCTATTTTTAGAGAATACTCAAATACTCACTATGATCACTATGGAAATCTATGGAGACATCTAAAGAAACCTAATATAATGCAACACAAAAGTTATAAATCCAAGCATAAAAAACTTCAGGTGAGTACTGCTTGGTCTTGAATAGTACTCTCCAAACACAACAAACAAGAAATAACTCCCCTTAGCCTGGCATGTAAATCGATTTTATTTTCCTTTTTATTATAACCACTCATCTTTGCTTGTTTAAATTACCACATACTAATTCCAAACCTTGGTCCCTCCATATACAGTATTTTATTCTTTCATCAGAATGTAGTTTCTCCAAGGTGCCTTTAGTGCTGGGCTGTTCTGCACATCAGTTTGCCAGCCTTTTTACTCATGTGCCATAATCTCAAAATGTGCCAGGCATCAGCTGCTGCAGGCAGGAAGACTGGGTATATCTGCAAATTTAACTGTAACATCTCTGTGGGCCAGCAGTGCTGCCTGACCTCTGCACTGCTGACTTGCAGTTATTCCACTGTCCACTATTACCCACAGCTCACAGTCTGTTCCTGTAATGTGCTTTTCAGTACTCTAATTTCAGTATTTCGTCCAACCCCCTTCCATGGATTCCTTCAAATGACCATTATTAAACTATCATCTTTCATTACAAAGCCCATCTTTACACATCTACTTAGCTGGCTGAGTTAACCAACTTCAGTCAGAGGAAATTCCTTTACAGTGTGCATGAGATCACACAAATTCATTCCTTCTCAGATCCACCTTCCTGAAAAGCCTGTTGCTTCCTTGTAACCACCCTGAGGGTGCTCAAAGACCAGTCTGATAATTCAGATTGTTAAATTCAAAGTTGGTTGTTGTGCCTTTTGCTTTGATACATACAGCACACATATTGGCTAATTTGCTGACAAAGGTTTTGCAACTTGCAGACCTTTCTTTAACTACAGCCATTTCTATCATCAGTGCTGGAATAAAAGGAAAGAGCAAGGCTGGAGAGGGGGAACACCCTCTCCTCCCAACTCAGACAACAGTTTTGGTAATAAAGATACCTCAGGTGAAAGACCACACCTGATGCAGGTTCAAAGTAATCTACATATTGACAATTAATTTGGGTGTAGGGGGCCTAAGTGGGATAAATTCTGCTGTTAGAGCACAGATTCACAATTGGTCTTGAAGTGAAAAAGGACACACCCAGACTGTGGCCTTAAAAAAACCCCATCTGTATGCAAAGAACAGCCAGCATTCTCGACAGATTAATTGATCCTCAGTTCATGTTCAGGCTAACCTGCAGAAATATTTAAGGATATCAATATGATCACTTAGAACAATTCATTTACTATGTCAAATCCTAGAAGATTCTCACCCCTAAAGCAGATTTTAAAAAGTCATGTGAGGCACTGGAAGTCAGTCACTAATCATACAGGCTGCTGTTTTTCTACAGAAGTCTCTGTGAGATCTGAATAACTTCGATTTAAAGACTAGCAGAAGTAGGCTAGAAAAATAATCTTATTTTGGGAATGGTTTAACTACAGCAGGTCTTTGAAATATAATATATACATGTAAGAATTACAAGTTTCTCTGCAGAACTACCTTTTAGGGAGAATTGTTAAAGACAATGGTGGAACAGAGAACTCCTAGTGCCTTTTAGAAGCACACTACAAAGCTTATGTTTCTTTTATGAAATCTTTACTGGTCATCTCAACTCATCTCCTTGCTGTAATGACCTAAGTCATATATTTTAGTGGCTTCTTTTATTACTATGAGCTTGGTTTTGTGCCTTTTTTAATAAAGTCTATTTCACCACACAGCTTCATCTATCCAACTAATGCTATTTAGGGGACAAGGAGCAGCTACACATCAGGATCATGTACTTCAGACTGTCTTGTGATCCAAAGACTTTATGCTGTGTGGTGAGTGTGTAATTAACATAAATGCTTTTTAAACCTTGGAGGTGGAAGATAAACTCCAGTGCGTTGGACAAACAGACAGATGAACTGAGAAAATAAAAATATGGAGCCATTTTCCTCCAAAGGAGGAAGTTTATTTGTAAACCAACTTGTAAAGAGAGTGGTCCCAAAGACAGTCAAGCAGGGAGGAAAAAAATCGTAAGGAGGCTCAAGATTTTCTAACTAATTAGTTCACACTAATTAGCTCATGGTGAAGGATGATAAACATCTCAGATAAACCAAAACATTAAATGTTCATTAAAATACCTTTGTTTCAGCCAGTATCTCCATCTGGAGCCCAGGCTCCCATTGCTAACAGTAACAAGACACCTGCTGGTACCTTCCACCAGCTCCTTCCTTTCCCAGATAAAAAGCATCCAAGTTTTACTTCCTTCCTCTATTTGCTACTTAATTGCCTTTATCAGTTTGTACTTACATTCTCTGGCTTCACACTATGAACATCAGCAACTGTAAATGCAAACCTGTAATTGGGCTGAACCAGTTGCCATTTTTGAACACTACCATCATCTTTTTCAGCTCTCCCACTCCCTGGATTTCTATCAGTAGGCAAAGCCCAGGAAAAATGGTATTTTTTAGGTTTTCCAATTAAATGTACAATTTTCCTACAGAGCTCAGTTCTCTTAATAAATTATACATTTTGTCCACTGTGAACTTCATGTTCACAGTAAAAACCAAAATGAAGCCATAAAGACAGATCTCATTTTGGACATCCAGAATGAGGGCAGGGAGAATGAGATGTTTCTAAGGCAGCTGAATTGTCCCACCTACATTTGTGCTACTCTGATAGGATCTATTTTAAATCAAAAAAACTTAAGCAAACCTTTCCAAAAATACTTCTTAGTCCCTAAAAATCTATTTTTAGACACTGTCCTTTTTAACTGAGCACACACACTCTCTCTCAGCAGCATCTTCTCAGTCATATATTGATACATGTTTTTTTTTAATTTCTGAATGAACAGAATAAGAAATTTTCAGTTGACCCCTAAAAATATTAAACACAATGTGAAGAACCCTATTCCATAAGAGTAGCAGATGATTATTTCTGACTTCACCATTAAATAAAAATAAAATAATGCTTGATGCAAAGAACAATTAAATAGACACATGGTGTAATTATGGTAGTTTGCATACAAATACACCCACAAGGTACTCATTCTGTGTGCTTCACTGCAAACATTCTGAACTATAAGCACATTAGCTCAAACTATTGATTAATGAAAAGGAAAATGAAAAATACTTTGTGTATAACATAGCCCTATCAAAACTAATTTTTGGATCTTGCTGTTCATGCTTCCTGAATTTATTGTATTTGCCCTGACGTGACTTAGCTGAGATTCCTTTCCTTCCTTCTAGAACATATGTACTTGCAGACAGACATGTTGCCTTACCTCAAAAAGATAAAAATTGTCTGAGTTTAGTAATTTTAGTAGTTAAGTGGCCACAATTTGGCTTTGAAGTTTGCAGCAGATTGATGGGGGAGTAAATCTGTACTTTCACTGCTCCCCACCAGGCACTACTGGGACAGCACCAGTTGTTTCATGCTGTGTTAAATCAATAGCTAATACGGTAAAATACTAGCCCGATGTTCAGACATGGTATTTTCCAGTTTTATCACAAGCTGATGATGAGCAGTTCTTGCTTTACACTACCTGAGATAAAAGTCAGTAACTAATCCACTACCTCTAATTTATCAAAAATCCACTACCTCTAATTTATCAACCAAAAGTCCTCCTCCTTTTTGTACTGCCTCTCCATTTTTCAGTCTCTCCATCCAGTGAAAATACTTACTAAAATATTCATTTCTAAATGGATGAAAAATATTATTATAATACACATATCTGTACGAAAAATAACCATACCAACCCATTCCCTACTTTGTTCATTTCTCCAGAGCTCAAGTCTTAAGCCTAATGATACAGTGTAAGGGAAAGGCACCATATTTATAGAAAATGTTGATATTTACATATATTTGGTATTTAAAGTGTCTGATAGACAAGCTTCATCTAACTTGTTGTTATTTCCTTTTACCTGTGGTATAGTCAGGAATTCTGCCTCCAAGTGGACCAGCACACCACACAAAGAATAATGAGTAACACCACTACTGGCAGTAGCTCATTTCACACTAAATACTGATGTCCAAACTAAAAATTCACTGAGTATTTCTGTTTTGTCCCTGCTCCTATGTTGTCACCAACAGTGCTTACACATTTCTATTGATCTTGTTTATAGCTGCCTAGATTTTCACTGTCAAGACAATGTAGTGTGAACCTTAAGGAAAGTCTCACTTGATGTATGACTGCATAAAGGCTGTTATCTCAGTCTAAGCTTCAATTAGACCAGAACTTGTACTGCCTCCTATAGTGGCCATTAATGGATAATAAGGGGAAATCTTAAGAAATAGTGCAGGGATGGAATTATTCTCATTTTAGTAAATGCTGCCTGTTTCTGTTGATCAGCAGTTCAGGGAGTTTGAGGTATATTTAAGAGCTTCACACTTAATAATAAACTTTGGTGGTAACTGCTTAAATAATACCTCTTATTTAAATAGCAACTGAAGAACAGCATTCATCCATAAGAAGAAAGATGCTCAGATCTCAGTATTAGGACAAAGATTAAATTCAAGTTATCCCACTTTTCACTTGAAAAAACTGGAGTGAAATTCCAAACAAATAAGCTAACAATTTAAGTATCAAAAGCAATTAATTTGTATCACAGAGTGCTGTAGCATCTCTTCCATGGAGCACATTTTGGCAATAAGAATTTAATACTGAGGATCTCATCTTTACATGATGAACTGCAGAATAAGAGAAAGATTACTTAACGAATTACTTTCCAATATCAGCTCATATAAGTCAGTTGCTCTCCCAGTCTCCTAACAAACTATGGCAAATATTCAAATTATTCATATTAGAAAAATAGAACTATACTCTACAGTCATATTATATCTCTGCTCAGCTCCTTTGAAGTGCAAGAAAGGCCCAGTACCATTTGACCAAACATCTGTCCCTCCACCCCAGCAGCTGTTCTTGCATGATACAGTGTAGAAACTTCTGGTTTAACAAAGCTGTTAGCATCAAACACAGATGATCTGATACAAAGCCAAACAAAGTTTGATAGCATATGGCAAACATAATAGTTTCAACACCAACTCATGAACCTGACATGCAAAACCAATGTGGAGGGAATATAAGGAACTAATGGGAAAAAAAATCCCATTGTGTAGCACATACCTGGGCTTCTGAGTCCTGAGTATTCAAGGACAGACTCAAATCTATGCAATAATCTCAGGTTAAAATTTCAACCTAAAAATTAACTCCCACAAAGCTAGAGAATGATAACAACCATTCCACTAAAATCTCAGATGTTAGACATGCCATTCTTTCCCCATCATTAAACAATTTTCCATCTTATGCCTTTCACAGTTTGTATCTTCTGACCTCCACTTTTGCTGCCCCCAGTGCCATCATCTTTACCTTTTTCTAGCACGTTGTGGATAATGAAACATCATATTTTGTTCCCTTTCCCACCACTCATTCTGCCATTTCCTACTGGTTCCCTTCCTGTGCTCAGATATTTGGGTCCTCTCCTAAATTCCCTCTTCCAGATCCCCCACAGCATCATAGACTGCACAAGGAACAGGAGTGGTCATCTGGAGGTGTCATTTGTCCATTACCACTGTCCACTGCTACTGTCAGCAGCTCTATGGTTCTACAGGACAGTGACAACCTTTATGACAGGATCACAACAGATTTCAAAGATTTCTGGAGTAGCGGCCTCACAGAAAAGGTTTAGAACATTGTTGGGTAACAGCTTATACTTTCTTTTCCTTAAAACAAGATGTACATACCTGATAATACAGGATCCTGCAGTGAATCACAAGACTGATACTTGAGCATTAACTTTAAAACATAAGTGATTCCACAGTCAAGCAGGAAAATGGGAAGCATAGCTGCATACTGTTGACTAGAGATATATTTTTATTTAAGGACAGAAAGCAATTATTGCACCTTAAAACATACTCTATCAGAAAGTGTTTGCTAGGCCATTGGGATTCCTAGTTTGTATTTCACTTTTTGGATCTGAACACCTCATCAAAAAGAGGATATGTCGGTCACTTGTTACATCCTGAAAGAATCATTGCAGGGGATCAGTAGGAACCAGTATGTGTTTTCCTAAACAGTGTTTCCATAGATGGACACTAAAGCTGACACATTTGTTTGTATCACACTAGGAAAAACAGTCAAGACCTAGTGGCTGGATTTTCTCCTCCAGTGTATTATGGATCAACTTTGACTACACAGACAAAATCACACAAGCACAGAAATCCCCACAAAGCCACAAACCAGATACATGGAATAATTTATTTAACATTATCTGCTAAAGGGAGAAGCATTCTAAGACTCTCCCAATCACTCTAATTTCATATAGGGACATCCTTGGTGTCAGTGTCCTGTTTTTCTCAGGGGCTGGATAGTCCCCGTGGTTATTAAGAAGAAACTACCAGTCCACTATCTCAAAGAGAAGGGTGTACATGCATATTTCTCCTTTGTCTGTTTGATTTACAGACCTGAGGAATATGGATTACCTCTGTTATCTGCACAAACAAGCTCTACTAGAATCTTGGCATTCAGTCAACTTTTATCTTGGGGACCCCAAACTGTACTGTTAGGCAACACAGAGCACCTATCTCGACTGAATTGTCATACAAATAGATTTTTGTCAGATGTTCAATTTGTATTGGGGAGCATGCCAGCAAAAACAAAAGTCAGCAATTTAAAACAACAAACCAGCCCCTGTGCTGACAGGAACAAATTACTATATTCCAAATGAATAAGAATTACTGTAGATCACAGATCCTCAGTATGAGCACTACACAAAGGGTGGAAAAATGTTCCTCAAATTAATTCTTTCTGGTAACTCCGTGCTCTGAAACAAAAAGAGGCTGAATACAAATAAAATACAACACCAAATAGTACAAATAAGTTTATAAAAGCACATAAAGAGGTACAATCAAAGAGGAATTAATTATTTAACAACTGGTAGTGCTAAGACAGGAGATGAGCAAAGACTCATTAGAGTTCAAAAGTAAACTTTTGCAGTTGGTCAAACAGTGCAGCAGTGTGTTGTACTTCTAACAACCCCCAGATCTGCTTTCGAGGCAATGACCTTACGGAGCTGAGTGCACTGCGAGGTGATGCATGCATCTTTTCGGGCAAAGATAGAAGTAGCTGCAAAAACACAATACATTTTGTTAGCCCACCCTAGGAGCAAAACTTATTTCTGTTCTTCCACAAACCACACAGAAGGTCTAGCACAATCTTTTCAAAGAAATCTTCTGATCACTCTGTAATTATTCCTTTTCGAGTGACCCCTTTCCATAACACGCCATTTATGAAAAGACCTTGAAAACACTTTCCCTCTGAAACTTGGTAGTATGCTACACAGACCTCAGCATTTGAACTAGGAATTACTTTTCTTTTATGGATTATAGCACTTAAAAAAGAAACTTTGATCTACAAGCTAATTGGAGTGAAATTTGTCTAAATATTTTTTTCTGTTTCTTTTTCTGCTGTTTGCAATGTTTTTGGGGGCTTGTTTTGGTTTTCAACTCTGTTGAAAAACTCAGTATGTTCTCTTATATTCTATCTCCTACCCTGACAAATACAACAATTTCCAATCTTGTCTTTGTGACCGTAATTTCTTACCTTAGAAATTATGCTAAAAAAAGCAATGTGAAATAATAAAGTAACATTGAGCACTGGTAGGCATAAAATTATATAAAAATCCCACCACCCTAATGAAAAAAAAAATACCACCAATAACTACACAGAGAAAGAATGTACAAAATCAAGGAAAAAATGAAGAAATATTTACTTCTTGAAAGTTATCTCCTGGCAAAATTTATAAAAAATGCCTGCATAATACACTTTTAGCAAACAAGCAATACTAGAAAAATAAAGCTGCAAGCAGAAAAATATTTTAGTTTAGTTTCTATTGGATCTTTCCATTATGTGTACAGTGTACACAGTGATTTTGAAACTAAAGGGAAACTACCCCTTCCCATCATTTTAAGACATTCTAGAGAAACTTTACACAGAACCAGCACAAAAAAGTGAGCAGTGGAACAATAAAGGCCTATAACCCAACCTCTATCTTAACATATTAATTTGCCTATAATGATATAAATGTAAAGCATTATTCAAATAATTAATACTAAAACAGTGACAGCCTCATCTTGTAGAAAATACAGCCACTTTCCAGTTTACTTTTAAAAACAGAGAGAGATGATAAACAGTGTCCATTGAACTTTGAGCAGCTACAGATACTCAGCATCTCGGCCTTGGCCCTAAGACAATATAATCAAGATGGATTTTGCTGAATGCTGCCATGATTAACCTAAAAGCTTGATAGTTGTAGTTCATATCTTACAGGAGTAAGTATAAATGTAGGATGTTCCACTCTTGGCCTTTGCTCTCCCAATCCTACATCCATGCTGAGAGATCAGTGTGATGGGCAGCACACAGAGGTGATGCCAGCCCTTGTCCCTGCTTGTATTAGAGTCAACTCTCGGTATGATCACATTAGAGAACAAGTCTAGAAAGGGAACTATATATTTACAGATCAAAATGAGAGATAACATACATAACACAGGCAATGTACCTGCACAGACAAATACAAGTCATTCTAGTCCTGCTTAGTAAATGGAAGATGAAAGCAAGCAAAACTAATGTAATTTTGAATGATGATTTCATTATTTTCCATGACATTAAATAAAGCATTTGGCAGTGTAGATTTTTTTTCACATTGTTACAAAATTGATTTAAAATTATGATGGGGAATATTTGCTATTAAATCTATACCTGTCTGATTTACAATCAATACATGAACTTAAAAAAACCCTAACAAATCTTTAGAGTAAAAGCTGTGTGTCGTGGAAGACTATATAAACTGTATTGATGGAAGCTATACAATGTGCAGAAACACACAGCTACCTGCTTCCTGTGGTCATTGTCTTTTTCTCATACACTGGGAAAAATACCATTCTGCTAAGATCTGAAGTTTTAATACTTTCTTTGTGGGGTTATGACTCTTTTATGTGGAATTCAGAAGCTGAAGCATAAGTACACAAGATCTACCTGCATCTTTTGACTTGAATTTTGTAAAACTGGCATGGGACGAAACCCTTTGGTGAGCAAATACACAAGGGAGATGGGAAGAGATTGATCAATTGATTACTTTTTAAACAGAAAGTGTAAGAAAGCTCCTTCCCTGGCAAGACAGGACTTTATAATACAACCCTTTCAAATCTCAGTGGCTGAAGTTCTTTCTAATGAGACTTGATTTGGGGAAAATATCAAACTTTTCTCACTGCACAGGGACAGCATTCCTATCATATTTTCCTATTGAATGAGCAGGAAATATATGAACACCAGCTATGTGACTGCATCAATACACTCTTTGACACAGCAATTCATAGAGGAACGTGGCTGAAAGTCTGAAGATCAAATACTTCAGTTTTAAAGTTTTTAAATTTAATTATAAGGAGCATAACATAATAAAACAAAATACTGCCTTATTTTAAAAGGAGTGCAACTGCGTTGTTGCATAAACCTGATATCATCAGTGTGGGCATATCCTTCACTAGCAAAGCCAATGCAAAGGTCAGATACTGAAGTTCTTTGTGCAGAGAGGACATCTTTCTGACTTTAAAGCATCTGTCACAGTATGGCCACCAGGCCTGAGGGAGTTATTTGAGACCTACTGAATTACCAGTAACACAGTAATATTAGACAACACTGTTTCTCATTAATAGAAGTGCTAAGGGGGGAATACTAAGCTTGCTCTGCAGTTACATAGCTATACAAAAAAAATTAGCAGTCTGAGTGAACTTCATTGTCACACTCAGTAGACCACAAAACAGTGCTTCACACAAAACAATGCCTGCACTACTAATGGAGCACTTTAAAAAAAACATTGTATCTAAGTAAAGAACAGTAATGGTTCACATGAATTCTTAAATTGTGTTTAATTTTCAATGACAAACCTGAGACTTTATACAAGGCTCGAGAAGTGTGTAACTATTTCTTAAACTCAGGTTTTGTGTTCAAACTTCCACAAACTGGTTAAAAAATTTTTCAAAGTACCTCTTTCAACACAGTCCCTTCATTTCCAGATAGTTTTCTAGGTGGTTGTTGCCTATATTGTAAGTGCTACATTTTAAAAATAAATGTGAAGTGGTAACAGTCTGATTCCCAACTGGATAAGTTATGTATAAGCAAGAACTCATAGAAGTACAGCCTAATGTTTGCATTATCTTTCAGTAGGTATATAAATCCAAAGTGTACAAACTTAAAAAATATTTCCATTTACAGAGCTTTTCTTGAGAACGTTCCTATTAATTGAATGAGACAGAGAAACAGATGGAATTTGTTTGTATTCCCAAATAAATAGTTGTGGTATTTTCCCCACTTAAGTTATACTATTTCCAGAATTAGGATCACACCAGAACAAAGAAAGTCTTATTATTTCCTGCATAGGCTGAAGCTAAATATATTGATCTATCACTCCAAGTAAACCAACACATGCCTGCTATGTTCCTAAACTTTTAGTTGGGATAACAAGCACTACTTATCTAAGGAAAACTTCCACTGCTCTGGCAGCCAGGAAGCTCAGACACACTGTTTATACCTCACCTGGGCACAATATTGTAGAAGTGACTGCATCCCCTTCTGTGTCACATGCAGTCAGGAAAAAATGCAATTTATAAAGCTGACTTAGCCATATTAATTCAGACCAAAGGTCTATCCAGCCTAACATGCAGTACACCCAGGAAGTACCAATGTTAGAAACCCAGAGAAGGGGTCAAAGTGCATGACCCCTGTCTGGTACACCCTCTTTTCTCTCTCACCTTCTGGTGGACTACAGATCAGGCACTTTCCAACTCTGATGCCCTCTCCTCTCTTGCATTTTTATCTCTGATTCAATAAATTAATTTGATGCCACCTGACACATATTATGAGCAGTGGTGAACAACTTCTTGACACTGCATCTTCTCTATATGCCACTCCATTTACATAATCATCTCTCTATATATCCCTTCCCTCTTAACCCTAACTGAAAAATTTCTCTCCATTACCCAGTTCCTTGCACTGAGCTGCTCCAGAGCTTTCATTAGCAGCAGCAGAACTATGTTCTGCAACTGCATTTTTGGGGAACAGGGAATTATAATCACACAAGGAGTCATAAAGGCACACACGTAGAGAGATGATTTGTCTCAATCTCTATTCCTTTCGTAGTAATTCCTTCAGTGCAGTTTTCTTTTCTGAACACTATTGAGTTTGAACTTTTTATTATATTTTTCCCAAACAGTAACATTTGTCTGTCATTGGGAATGTGAAGTCAGAACTGTTTTCCTGATAGGTGCACTTCTTTCTGCTAATCAACAATAAGCTTCAGCCCTGAGTTTAATGCTTAACCACTCAAAACACTACTCCAGAAATAATTCATTTTGCTTTTCCTTTTACTGTCCTGTATATTTTAGTATCACCAGTAACTCTGTCAATTCTTTCCTTTTTTATATTAAGGCACTCTAAAAATATGCTGAACATCACAAATAGAAAGTTGTGGGACACCACTGATGAGCTCCCTCCACTGTGAGAAGTGACCATCTCTTCCTAGCCTTTGTTACTTGTTGTATGAAAGTGTCTTCTCCAATGCCCCACACAGTAACTTAATTTTTTGAAAAAAGCTCTGCCGAATGGAAATCTGTGAAATCTTCTCCACATAAAATAAACTTGTTAATTTTGCTTAATTAAAGAGTGGTTCAAAGTTGCACACATCAAGAAAAATGCAATGGATTGAATTAATTAAATGAAGGGTATGAAGTGCAGCTGTCTCTTCTAGACACTGACTAGTATCCATTTCCATTAATAGTTCCTTATAAATTCCTTTTCAGCCTCCAAACAGGTTTGAGCCACACAGCCTCAAGTTCTAGTGTATGAATGCATACAATTTTTAATTTATTTATCTTAAAGAGAACCTTTGCTGACACCTAGCAGATAAATGATTAATTGCACTTCTTAGCATCTTTGTGGAGCCCTTAGACTGATATTTTAGAGCCCAAATTGAAAAGTTTATCCAGATAGAAAATAGATGGCACTCACATGCATAAAACCCCCCACACCCACAAAGTAAACAGCTACAGGCATAAGGAAACATTTCCTAAAATTACGTCTTTGGGTACAGATATTATCATTTGTATAGTTTCTAACATCTGCTCAACTCTTAGTAGATAATAGCCTTGAGACACAAAAATAAAAAATCCATGTAATGCAGAAAATATTATATAACTTCAGAACTCTGATAACTTACTAGACAGGAAGCTTTGCCACTAATACTACTAGAGCAGGACCTCCTTCTACCCCCAGAATAAAATCATTCAATTACATAGGATGAAAAGAATTAAAGAAAGTGAAGGAATTCTAATATAACCAAAGTTATTTAGTTTTATTTAATGCACTATCATTTTCCAGGGTTTCTGCATCTCCACCCCTCCAACAGCTTGACAGGGAATCTGGGAACAGGTCTAAAGTGGAAGGCTGCTCATGGCAGGACCACCCATTCATCTACCTTCACACTCAGCCCTGATATTTTTTGCCATCACTGGTTTTAAGGTCAGTTCTTACATTTTCACACTGGAGCAATGACAAAACATTAATTAAAAAACCCCACCATTTCCACATTTGCATCCTCCTTCATTGTTCTCTGAGTTTAGGGCAAATCTCAACTGACTCACCCTCTGCAAAAGTTCTACTCTGATTTTTTAGTTCCCCTGATCTTGAGCCACAACATTGAGAACTAATTCCTGTTCTGGTGATGTAGTTCTAAGTTGAAACACCACTTTTGACTCAGTAACCTCTCAGTCCCAATTGAGAAAGGCTGGTAGAGTGTAAGAGTAACAACAGCACACATCTGCTTTGCCCCTATACCCTGCTGCAGAGATCTTTTACTCACTCACAGAGAAATAATATTAAGCTATTTGGGGTTTTGGTCAAACCTAATATACTCATTCTTGTGGCAGCTGGGGATATACCAATAGGAAATGTTTGACAGAGGTTTCAAATGTCACGTACAACTCTACTGACTCCTCTAAGCTGCCCCACCTCTCTCATTTTTAGCAACACATTCCTATAGGAAAAATTTACAACTCTTCTTTGTTAACTCAATCATCTGCATTATAGATAATTTTATCTTCAATAGTACATTGTATAATTGTATCTTTCCTTCAGCTGTAATTTCAGTTCCACTTCAATCTTATCTGTCTACCCCGTAATATTATTAAAGAGAAAAAAAAATCACTTCTTTTAATAAAGATGGAATAAGAGGCAGAGTTTTAGTGGTATTTTTGTTTTCAATAGGAGCTGTATAAATGACAAACATTCTCAGGCATTGCAGAGTCATTTTGCATCATGCCATAGAAAAAGACGACCACTCCTCAAAGACTTTGCCCACGTAACATTACAGAATTTCTTGCATTTCTTTCTTTGCAACAAACAACACTTCAAAATCTTTGAGGTATTTCTGTCCCCTTCTTCAATGACTTAAGGATTAGCTTTGCTATATATAAGTTTCTGATTTCATTACTTCAGCTGGTATATTTACCTACTCAGAAGGTCTCTGGATATCCTGGTTGCTTGACCATACTGGAAATTCACATGAAAGAAAGCATATCAATGAAACTCTCCAAATGGCAAGTGATACTCTCTGAATTCACAGCTGTTCAAACCCTACCTTGCTAAGACTGAAAGATGTTTCTTGTGACAAAATCATGTCAAAGGATGAAATTTCAAAAGCACTTATGTAATCTGAAAAAAACAAGCCCTCCTTGAACCATGAAATGAGGGGCAGGTTTCTACGTATCTTCCTTTCACAGGTTACTCATGAGAATCTGAAAATCCCACCTGAAAAGACATAAGACTAGAATTTTTAAGAGGTCTAAGCTGCTGAGCACTGAAAGCCATTGAGGATTGAGCACTGACTCCTTCAGGGTCCCTTCTGAAGAAATCTCAACCTGTATCTTTTAAGCTGCCACAGGTAAAAGCTTACAGCAGCTACAAAGATGGCTTGACAATGGGGAAAAAAAGATGATAAAGATGGCAATGGCAGTGGTCGGAGGTAAAGCTTCTGCATGTTCCTGCAGACCTAGTGAGAAAGCAGCTTTTGATGGTGGCCTCAGAAGCAGCTTAATCGTCTGCACTGGGGCATGAAGCAGCTGCAGCATGGACTGCTGTAAAGGAAGAAGCAAATCACAAGGAATAAAATGAAGGAAAACAGAAAAAAGCAGACAACCATCTAATCATGCCCTTGGTGGAAGAGAAACTCAGAGAATTATCGAGATGAGAAAAGTTTTAAGTCAGCATCTTTCCCCTAAATTCGAAGAAGGGATTTGAAGCTGATAAATACCACCCTACCAACCTACTGCATTTAGTTCCCTTCCCTTGGACTCTCAACTGGTAATTATGTGAAGGGGCACCAAATTAAATGATTCAATAATGCTTGGCTTCCTCAAGCCCAATTCCACCAGGAAACAGACACAGGAAATAAAATCACCAAGATACCAATTTACAGTTCGAACTGGTCCACAAAAGGTATAGAAAAACTTTTCACTTTAAAGGAGCACTTCACATGAAGTTTTTTTTCAAAGAAGCAGATCTAAAGCCAGAACATTTTACAATTTCACCAAACTTTATATTTTTGAAAATGTTTTGGTCTGAAACTTTGAAGCTTTATTCATTTTCTTGAGTTGAAAGCCTCATGAACCATTTAACTATTCTGGGATCACAACAGAGTCATAAACTTTGGTGCTGCCTGTAATTTTGTCCATTTCCTGCCTCTCCTCTCCAGTCTCCAGAAGCAATGCAAGGACAAAATTAAATGAAATGTGTTTATATATGAAATAGTTTTAAAATATATATAGTTTTAATTGTCCCACAGCTGCCACAAGCTAAACTGGCATCACTGTATTCCATATACAGCAAACGTTGCACATGCATCCACACACATAAAGAAGTATACATCTGGATCTTGCACAGACTTTGAGCAACATTAGAAAATTTGCAGAATAGAGCAGCACTAAATTAATGTGCAATTTGGCTGAGGAACCAAAGACACTTTGAATTAAGACAGTTCAATACAACTGCAATTTATCTTGTATCATTATTATATCTTACAGTTATAGAAATACCCTGGTATGTTGACACATCCTGAATTTTCTTCCTCAATCTTTCACATTTTGTTCTGTTATTTGTAAACAAGCAATATGCTTCACTCCATTTTACATCTCACTGCACTCTGATCCTTAGTTACTGTCCCCACATGGAACATAAGTGTAACAACACTGCAAAAAGAGACAGTTGTTTAACCTTGCCTTTGTACCCAAAGAAACTCCCTCTTGGTAGACCATGACTTCCACCAGTCCAGAGAATTCACTTGTTACTGAAGTAAAAACCACAAGGCTCAAATGTACCATGTCACACATTCATAGGTGAGGGACAACATAAACTTGGGAAAGGGACTTCTTTACAGGAAAGCTGGGAATAAAGTGGGCTACAATGAAAAGCTCAGATTTAGCCACTAATACCTGAAAGAACAGCAAAAGGTCAATGATGCATTTATCTTTCCCAGTTACAACCGCTGTGGAAGTCTTCAAATTAAAAAATACCTCCTTTAGACCCCCCATGAAAAGAAGAAAACCCCATGTTCCACAGACACATCCATTATATCCAAACATGTCTAAATGTTAATGTACAGCCTCTCAAACACTGTCTTGCAGTTTACCAAACCATTAGGATCTGAGCCATAAGAATCATCATCCAGTCAAAGATCCACTAAAAGGGGCAATAGTGCTGATATGATCTTTCCAGTCTTTCTGCTAAGTTTGCTACCACAAAGAGAGTGTGTGTGTGTGTGTGTGTGTGTGTTGGGATCACTGTGCTCTACAACGAGGAGGGAGCAATGGTAAGAGGGACAACTGTCTCCTTTTAGCAATCTTGTTTCTAGCTGAGGAGGTGGAAGGCTGAGCAGCTTTCCTTCCACTCCCAGCCATCTGTTAAAAACATCAGTGAGGACAGTTCTACATCAGCAATTATTATTGATAAAACAAAAGTGCTCTGACACAATCTTTAAAACAGGATACTTAATTTTATCAGTCTAGAGAGGAACTTATTCTTTCACAGAGTTACTGACTAACAGCAGTCTGGATCACTCACCCCCCTCCTCGATATGTAGCACATTCTGTGCCAACCATCTCCCCTGAGTTTAAGACTGTCATCTATGTTTTGGGGCAGAGAGGGGAGACCTGACCTCACACAGCATTTTACTAGAAAAGGCTGGAAGTCACAGGGCACTAGTACAAACACCATAAAAAATAAAAATAAGGAAAAGAAAACAGAGAGAAAAAAAATCCACAACCAAAACCACAATAGAAACAATACTTTGTGTTCCTATTTTAAGTGCCTCTCTCAATGCTATATGCATAGCAGCTAAAGGCAAGCTGGAAACCAGCCAGGTCCTGGCTGCCAGCAAAAATTTTGTCACCTCCTTTGAACATCTGAAGTATGTTTACCCAATAGATTTCATTAAATTACACTTCCATTAGGAAGCATACAATGTTGATACTCATCTCAAAGATAAAAGGGATCGCTAAGAGGCATGTCATCCTGCTCCCCAGCTGATTGCTATTTCTGGGCCAATCAAGGAAAGGAGCCAGAACAATACTTAGTTAAAAAAATGCAGCATCTCCCCAAGGACTACATACTAAGAGACTGCAGCTCCATTATCAAAATGAGCATATCATTAATGACAATACACATAGAGTATGTTATTTTAATACAACTCATACACAACAAACAAGCTGTATTTGGGTCATTAGCTGAATTTGTAAAGCAGTATTTCCAAGGGTTAGAAATTCCTTATCGAGATATGAAGTTTATAGGTTGGGAGCAGGGAGAGAACAAATATTTTATATGATCCCAAAATACAGTGACTCTAATAACGCTCTGCAGTTTGAAGTGCAATGTAGTAGCTAACAGAACAATAGGCTATTCAAACAGAAGTTCTCATTTTAAAGTAAAGCAGAAGTAATTTAAAACACCAGGCACTGTTTTGCTAAACATCTATGAGGGATAATGAAAGCAAAATGCCACTGATGCAGTTTATACTGTATGTATCACCTTTTAATTTATTACTATGGTACAGCTAAAAAAAAAAAGAACAAACTCAAACCAAATTTTATAAACATTAAAAAAATCTATAGAAAAAACAATGCTGATTGTAAGGCAAGACACTGGGGAGGGAATGACATAAGAGAATCAAATAATTTATCCTATGGTAGGCTGAGCCTTTCCTAGTAGAGAGGAGGAGATATCTTTGTCTCTAAGCATTGCCGTTAGATGTATGATGTTTAGTGTGTTTCCTAATCTCCAATTCACATAACAGCAATAAAGGGAAGAGGACAAAACCAAACCCATGCTAATTAAAACCTGAAGATATAGGAAAGGGCTGGGAGGTGTTAGCTCTTTACAGTCAAGCTCTGCCTCATCATCTTGCAGCAATCTGTGACTATTAATCTCTAAAAACACTCCTTGCTCAATATTCTGCAATCTAAACTTCAGCCAATCTCTTTCAACATACAGAAAACCTTTTGGTTTAGCCATATTTGACATATCATATGAACTCCAATTATCCATCTTTTTGCAGTTAATCATCTCACAATTACATTTCCTGCTCTTATAAGCATCCAGCTGGGAACTGAGTTTTAATCTAGGAAATAAAAAAAAAGGATTCAGGTTTCTAACAAATTACTTCTAATTAACCAGAACCTTTTCTAGTCATTCCAACCTAAAGACGCCTACAGCAAATGAAAGAATTTATTGTTTGCATTCCTAATGATACTTTAAAATTTCATTTCAATTTCCCCAATGAGTAAGTTTCAGGAAATTCAGTGCACTTGTATCTACTTAAACAAACATTCTGTTAAGCAGGAAATGCACAACAACACAAAACCTAGGGGAAGAAAGAGAGAGCTGGTATTACACTAAGCAGAAAAGCTGCTAAAAAAAGCTAAAGAACCAGAATGTTAATTAATGGCAACTTCCGGAAGTGCACTGCAGCTATGGTGCCCATGCTCTGCCAGAGTTATTTGGAATCTCAAAACTATGTTCCCAAATAACACATTAGAAAAAAAAAGGTTTGGGTTTGTTTGGTTGGTTTTTTTAAATTATTATTTTTTCAGGGAAAAAAAACGGTCAGTTCTACTGATACAAGGCAGCAATTTGTAATCTGTACAAAGGAAGTGGATTAAATGAAGCCACCTCTCTAGATAACTCAGGAAACTAAGTCAATGCCAGTTAAACAGCACATGAAAGAGCATTGTCCCACAACTTCTAGTGATTTCCCCAGGGAAAGATTTGGAATGAAAGCCATACAAAACATGCTTACTGCACAACAGGGAAGTGCTTGATACCACAGGGAGGTAACATGAGGTAAGAATAAAATGTAACAGTTTCATTTACATTAAGGCATATCAATTTTCTCCAACTGTTTCAGAAATTCAGTGCAACCATCTGACAGAATAAGATTGTTGCAAAGTAAATTATACCTTTCATGTTCTTTGGACAGACAAATACCAGAGGGTTTTCTGTCAATTATATGGTATCACAGATATACATCCCAAATCTGTCCATCTATCTAACAAAAAGAAAACAATATACATCTGAAAAACACTTTTCAGAGCTATCTTTAAGTAATACATAATATATAGGTCAGTCTAACTACAGAAATACCTGCTTAAAAGGTTGGTGTTCATTAATGCACTACAAAAGTTTCCACAATACAAAACAGGACTGCACTAATTGGCTGATTGATTCAATACCAAGTTAAAGTAGTTAATTATTCTGGAAAAGAGTTATTTTTAATGCACCTGAAGCCTTCCAAAACTATTAAATTTTATATGCCTGCACCAACCTCCCATTACTTTGACTTTCATTAACTACCTCTTTAGGCACTTAGAGAACACCAACACTTTGGTACATTTTGTTTTTATTTAATAACAGAGGTTGAGTTGTGACCATGGACATTTTAACTCATTTATAACAAGGGAAAAACAACAAAACTAGTAGCAACTTCCTTTACCACTGCTAAAATTTAGCATACTGTAGATCCTGCCACAACAGCAACAGCTTCAATTCCAACACTCCAGCATCACAAACCAACTAATGTCACCCTCCCCTTCCCAAATTTCTGCATTTCTGGTTAACTTCTCTATCTGACACATGGAGTACAGCACATTCAATGACATGAGGAGGGGACGGATTCCCCTTGATGAGATTCACAGATACATCCTTAGGTATTATAGAGACAATATTCAAACCACTCTGTTGGAATTGTGTGAAACGCCATGAGATTATCTACCAACACACATCCAATCTACCTGTGATAAATGAAGAACTGCATGAGTCAGCAGCAAAAATACAATGGGAAAGTTCATCTTAGTTGTGAAATTGGTCACCAAGGACAGAATGGAAAGCCTGGCCGACAGAGGACAAAGTTTTTCTTCTTAAAGCTTCTCCCAAGTCTAAAATGGGTAACTGAGAGACACAATTCAGAGATGCTACAGGCTTCAGCATGTCAAGCAGAGAACACAGAATGGATTTACATCGCCATGGAGAAGACAAATTTCAAATCAGAAATATCCAGCAAACGAAGCAAGCCTGATCCAGGTTAAGGCCAAGGACATCTGTCTGTTGTTACAAGAAACTACTCTAACATTTTAGAATAGTTTTACTGGTTTACTGCCCTTGAGTCACACAAGCCCTGAATCACTGGCAAGTAAGGAATGAACAGATAATACTGCAGAGAGATTCAGGAGGTACTAGGCAAACATGAAAAATAAAAAGAATTAGAAGAAAAAACACCCTCTCAGCTGCAGTCATTTAAGTAGGAACACCACAGAGAAAAGCTCTTAAGTGCAAATCTTTCTTATTGCAGTGTTACTTTCAGTGGCACATGAAACAGCAATGATAACAGGCTCAAAAAAAACTTTGAAAATAAAGTTAAAAGATACATGTAACTTAAAACTAACATCTTTTCCTACACAGAAAGGTTAAATTGTGGGGTTGACATTTGCATTTGTTACGTTGTCAACGTTTCCTGCCTATCAGCCTATGTACAAACAATATCTAAAGATGTCATCTACATATTTATACCAAAGGAGTTTATGAACAAGACCTGTCAGTATATTTTAACACCTTTCCAAAATGTCAGCTTTCATCAGGTATAAACACAACATGTTTAATTTATTAGTTTGGTTTAATATAAAAAGTTGACAATCATATGTCACCATAACTATTGATAAGGTAAATAAGGACTACAGGAAAACGTCAGAAAGTTATTAAAATATTCCTCAGCTTCCTGAATCAAATTGGATTTATTGGCTTTTCTCTGTCAATAAGTGCATCACACATTTTTCTTCATATGGCTATTTTTGAAGTGATGTGTCCAACAATGAAGTTTACAGACAGACTATATATATTCTAGAGAATCTGAATTTCACGTTGACTTTTTGAGCCAGGCGAAAGGACATAGTTAATATTAAAAATAAAATCCCAACAAATGAACACAAACACACAGATTTGTTCACCTATATTTAAATATATGCCAAAGATTTATTTTTCTAAAACATACTAAGCCTCATGAAAGGTAAAATAAAAAGGCAAAAGAAATTTTGAATACACTTTCCACAGGAAGTGCTTGATTCAATTCCCTCAAGAAGATTTGCTACTACCAAAAGTTCACCTTCTTTGCAATATCAGGAGAAAAACCTATTCTCACTTCTTTCTAAATACTTCCCCCAAAAACGTAACAAGAGGGCAGCATAGCCACATTCCAAGAATTTCATCCCCCCCACGACTATACAGCCAAACAGCTCATCAGTGACTCACTCCAGCCAGAATGCAGCAGCTTGCTCTATAGGAAAAAAAAGTCTTTATCTGAATGCCAGGATAAACTCCACTGTATAGATTAGTTCAAACACTCCTGCCCAAGCCACACTCAGGCCAAGTAACAGCCAGAGGCACAGAAGTGTTTAAGGCAGGGGGTGCCACAGAATGGACAACACTCTTTGCTGGAAGAGGATTTTCTTTTCTTCAGCATGTCCAACTCTACACCTCAGAATTAGAAACAGTGAAGAATTTACAATCAAACTCATACTAAATTTGATACTATGGACATCACAAACCATGGCATGGCCCAGCCCAGCCTCTTAATTAGTATGTAAAAGGTACCTGGCAGGGATAACGATAGTGTTTTCTTAAAATTCACCAGATATGCTAAATGCGCCCTCAAAGACCTGATCTGGATTTCCTGTCGCTAATTTTTCTGGGATTTTAATGATTCATGTCACTTCTGCATCAAAATCACAAATGCAGTGAGTTCAGCCAGGGTCCCAGGTACAAAATATCAGAAATATAAGCCACTAATCCTTTGTTGCTATCAGAAATTTAGTGCTGAAGACCTTGAAAGCAGATTGGAAAAAACAGAAAACCAAGAGGCTTTGTTTTTCTGTTCAAATGACAAGCAGGTGACACATGATCCACCATAAGTGACTGAAAAGACAATTTCCAAAAATGAAAAATAGTCCAAATTTATTAATGAACACATTTAGTTATGCTTATTAGCCACATGATTATCCAGGCCCATCCCTGGGAGTGTTCAAGGCCAGGCTTTGAGCAACCTGGTTTAGTGGAAGATGTCCCTGCCCATGGGGAAAGGGTGTTGGAACAACATGATCTTGAAGGTCCCTTCCAATCCAAACCATTCTGTGATTCCATGATATTTCAGGCTACAGAAGCACCTGTCCTGGTTTCCTTTGCCTGATACAGAGTACAAGAAAGGGAATAGAAATTTCCACAGGGCCCAGATTTTTCACAAAGGAAGGAAGGACCTCAAAAGGAAGTCTTGCTCCAAAAGAATACATTTATCTACATCAGGAGCATGTTGAAGTTCTTCCACTATTTTTTCTGTAGTGTACATGATTTCAGGTTTTATTGCAGAATAGATTTGGCCCAGTTCTTAGATCAAACATCTTCCCTTCAACATGGTTCAAAGCTGCCTGAAACACCAGCATTTTGTTCAGACCCTCAGGTCTGTTCAGTGCACACCTGAAATGGAGTTTCCAGTTCATTTTCCTGAAAAAGAAATTCTATTCAGACTCACATGGCAGTAAGTGAGGAAAATTGGGGGATTTTGTCCAAGCAAACACCACCACTGTACAGGAAGTCCCAGAAAAGTCCTTAGCTAAGATATTTTTTAAAACATACAAATGGCTTGGAAACTGGTCCAACATTATGAGAGGAGGGAACTCAGCAGTTCTGACCTTAGCAACAGAGTACTTTTTAGGTACAAATTAAAAGTAAAAACTTTTAACATTTGCCCCAGAAAGAGAAACAAAAAAAGGAAAAGGGAAAATGAGGAGAGAAAGGAGCAAATCTTCCTTATGTTCATTCTAAAATACATGCATTTTAAACCAAGCTCTCTACAGGGCACAAGTGCTGAGCCACCGATCTGCATTGCTGAATGCCAGACATGTAGCTCATGAATGGAAAAAAGGGATTTAATAACACGTTTGAAAGTGACTCCAAGTATGGGTCAGGAGAAAGATGCAGCCCAGGTGCCTTCAACTGAAATAAAGATCTAACAGGAGGACAACATGACAGAAGGTAAGAAAAAGACAAAAGGAGCACTAAGGGCTTAAAAAGGCTGGGAAAGCAATTCAGGTTAGCAACCCCTAACTTAATCCTGACCTTTCTGTAACTTTTTACCTTGATTTAGTTGACTGAACTAACTTTGTGGGAAGCTTACACAACTGAACCAGAGAGTGTGATTTCTCCTGAAGACTGGGCAGAAAGAAGAGGGAATCACATGGTCACTTGAAGGTATTAATGACATTGAATTATGAAACTATAGAAAACAGCCAGCACAAATCAAATATTTTCTTTTGATTAAAAAAATCCTAGCACTGTGGTTAAGACCCTGTCTTAGCATTATTAGTTTTACTCCCAACCACATTAATCCCAGATAAATGCTTCTCCTCTTTTAAGGATGCTAGAAGTTTTAACAGAAACATGTAACATGAAAACCTGTAGCTTCAAAGACAGCTGCTAATGGAACAATCTGTAATACTGACACAAACCTATATTTCTTAAACAAATAAAAATAATTACAAGAAACACATTAACAAAACAACCCAGTCCTTTGCATAGTTCTATTTAGTTACTACTCATTACACTGCCAAAGAGCTGTAGTCATGAGAGAGCAATTCCTTTGTGCTAAGCACTCCATGAACAGGGATCCCTGTGACAAAATATCTGCAGTTACATGTCCCAGAATACCAACCACCATAATGGAAAGTAACTTTTCAGATTCTGAAATAAGAGAATTTGCTTTGATATTAATGCAGTTATTCTCTCTTAAATGAAATATTAAATACCACTTTTTTTCCTGGTTGGTGACACAGCCTAGCAAAAGTTACAGCTCGATTTAATAATGGTTCAAATCTTCTACTCAGGAGTCAGTGAAAAGGAGGTGTTAAATTCATAATGAAGGAGCATTTTCTAACTAAGGCCCAAGCCAAGACCCACCAGACACAATACAAGCCTTTTCTTTGACTTGCCAGAATTCACATTTGAATCTTTAGTGAACAGGTACAAAGCCTGCAATTGCAATTCAGTGTTTTCCACACTGACCAGGAGGGTAAGTTGGCAAACACTACCCTTATTCATTCTAGTCTTAACTTCTTGGAAAATAAAAAAAAAAACCAAACTAAGGACATGTTGGAAAGTTGTGGGGGTTCTGAAAGTAAGCACAAATGCCACTCAATGGGAAACATGCAGAGCCCACACACACACTCCCCATTTTCGTTCTTTTTATACGCCAGACACCAAATATTTAGTTAGCAAAACCCTCTTTTCATTACACCCATCTGAAATGGTTAAATGTTACTATAGAGGGAAAAATTATTCTGTTCTACTACTGATCCCTGAAGCCACCTGCTACATTCCCTTTTACTATCTGTAACCTTTATATTTCTACTCTAATTTTCATTGATCACCTCTTTTAGGAGTGAAACCTCTGTAGTATTCATTAAATATTGGAAAAGGCCTATTTTCCTCACACCCTAAAGGCAGTTTATAAAAAGCAAATGAAAAGTAAGGGAGGTGCTGTATTTGATCCACTTATTATAAATGTATACAAGCATTAAATTGTCAAATGTACAACTTTAGATCCTCTAGCCTTTGCAGGGATTTCATCCTTAAATGAGTGAGAACAGCAAGTTTAAATAGACTTTGTGGCCAAGAATCACTTTTTGTTGAGGTTTGTACAGCAGCTTTAAGGGAAGCTGTCTGTACTTGGGACAGACTGCTAAATGATTGCAGAGTAAAAATAAAAAGCCACCAAACAAAAGAACAGAAACATTCACACTTTTGCCATATGTTTCACATAGTAAAGAACATTATTAGGAGGAGGCAGAGTCACTCTAATACACTTCAATTCCATTTTTTTACTTTATATTCCTTCCTCACTAAGTCTTAAGCCAGAAGCAAGATGACATGTCCACTGCCATAAAAGTCCATCTTTTTTTACCTGTGTTAGCCAGTTTTACAGAATCATAAAGTTCCTTCCGAATTTATTACTGGTATATTAAAAAGAACTAGCTTAGAGCACAAAACGTGAAGGTTTTTTCCCGAGACAAAAGAGGTGTGGTTTAGTTTTTGAATACCATTTTAAAACAATTGCAGCTAGAAAATATTAAAGAAATGTAACATTTTTCAGTACAAATTAAAGTCTACCTACAGAAGGGAACAGCACCCTAACCAACACTGATGACATCTGCCTAAATATCTACTTTGATCTAAGTTTAGAATTTGGGGTAGCAGTGGAAACAAAAATTTACCTTTTTGGTTAGTAAGAAAAATCAGTATGAAAAAGGTGGACTTAGTTGATTAAATACTTTTTCTTAAGAATCCCTGACACTTTCAAATTCATCTAACACATTAGCTTCTCACAAGGCTGATCAATCAGTTATATTAGACTTCTTGAGAAAAGAGCCAGAAATGCAATTTAATTGAACTGTATTTCTATTGCACTAAATTTCAGTTTTCCACTTTTGGAAACCCATGATCATAAAAACAAAACTATGCAAAACATGATACCTGGCAACTCTGATTCCTTGTAAAACACACAGAAGTTAACATGTAACATCACTAAATCAGTGCTATGGAAAGCATCAGAAAAAAAGAGCAAATACATCCATCACTGTTTCTTCATCTCTCTTATTAACAAATCTAGAATGTATTTGCATTTACAAGAATTTGCAAGTGGCACAGAAAAAACTGTACTATCCCAGTAACATTACCATAAATCTACAGTCTGTCTCCTGCTACTCTGTGGCAAAGGTTTTCAGTAGAAACAAGGTAACTAAAATACTACTAGTACTAGCAGACTACAGTGAATGCTAGTATTTGTAATGTTTGACAACTGTTTGACAACCAGACATGCAATGTATTCAGTTATGCAAAGAGGTTTTTTTTACACTCCAATATTTCCTTATGATGCAATGAGAATTTCAACAAGCATTTAATATGTAATGACCATATAAAATTTTCCCCTTGAATTCTGATTGAGAAAATATCTAGATAAAGAACAAGCCTCTTGAAGTTGGGTAGAAACAGTTATTTTTAACAGCAGTGCTTATATTTCAAGTTTCTCTTCATGGAAGCAACAAAGCCAAGCTGGCAAAAAAAGCTATTAACCACTCGTTTGCCAACTAATTTTTGACATGGGACAGTTAATCAGTCACAAAGAAAAAGTTCACCATTTACCAGATGGTAACTTCACTATAAAGGGAAGCTATTTTTGACCATGGCAATTAGTCTTCTCATGTTTCAAACACTACATTCTATTTTCACATTAATTTTTAAATCTATGTGGCTTTAACTTAAAATAAACTGTACATCAAAAGAATGAAAAATAAACAGCCAGGAACACAATTTGACGAATTGGATTTATTTAGTTTATTTAGCTAAACAGGGTCCATTGGATCTCTTTAATAGGCTGACAGTTGCACTGGGCTGGTTAATAAAACATTCAACACAGTATCTTCAGCCAATATAGAAATGCAAATCCCACCAGAAATATTTTATTCATGAAACAGTAATTTCAGTTACTACCAAAGCAAAAAAAAAGAAAAAAAAAAAAAAAAAAAATTGGGGGAAAAAAAAAAAGGGGGGGGGGGGGGGGGGGGGAGGAGCGCCATTTGCTTTGCAAACAAACAGCGCCACCCAGCGTCACTCCATGGACAGCACACCGGGACATGGGGAACGGCCGGAATTGATCCTGCCCGTGTCAAAACCAACCTTCTCTCTATTTTTTATGATTTACTAGTGGCACGTACCTCTCCCTATTCAGCACTGAAATGCAAACTAGCCTCGCTCTAGCTAGGGAAAAAAAAAAAAAACAAAAACAAAAGCAAAAACAAAACCGTAGTAACACGTTAAGGAACTCGAGAGTGCAGTTCTAGCCTGAAAAGCAAACACGCTCAAATGGTGCGGGTTTTGCTCAGTTTGTCTGATTTTTTTTTTTTTTTTTTTTTGCAATCTTTATGTTTCTAGCTCGTGACAGAAACAAAATCAAACTTCTAGTTAAATGAGTGCAGGTGAGCAATACAACGAAGTGAGCATTTTCCTCATTCATCATTGCCTCCTACACCCATGCTCAACTCCAGGACCTTTATTACTGCTGCTACCAAAAGCAGGACAGCGACAGCTCTTTTTGCACGACAAGTACAGGAGTATCACTTGAGTAGAATAAGAAGTCACTGAGGGAGTGCAAAACAATAAAGCCTTCCCCCTTGTGCTCCCCCCCAAAACCAGCATTCACCTTTTGTATATCCAGTCACTACTCATCAGCTGGTTTGAAGTGAACATGGCTTCTTCCACTCTTTTAGAAAGAACAGCAAACATACTTAATTCTACTATTTTGAGAAGTAGAAGTTTTAACATAAGAACAAACTCCATGGTAAACAGAGAAATTGTAGTTCTCCACTTGGGAAAGGCCGATAAGGCCTGAAATCTGAACATGTCCACAAACTATCAGGTGAGAAAGATTGTCTAGTGAAAAAGGCAGAGCTGATACCATGCTGAATTTCTACTACATTTCTTAAAACACATTCTACAGAAAGATTTCATTCTGCCACAGACCACTTTTCAGCTTAATTTAGTACAGAAACATTTTGCGTGTGAAGGGAGAGAGAGGCATGAATGCTTACCATGCCCTGTGTGAGTCACACACCTTCCTTTTGCAGCCCCCGGCCACAGACAAGAGTTATCAGGCTCACCAAATCACTTCCTGAAAACACCTTTATTTGTAATCAGTCAGCCAGGTCTAAGCTACACCAACGGGTTTTTCTTAAAATCATGTGCATCAGCTCCACCACAGCTTGCTGAAGGACCAACAAAGAGACATCACAAAAGTCACCAGCCTTAGCCCTACCTGTTAACAGATGAGACACACAGAATTTCCTGTGAGGGTTAAGGGGGAGTTGGTTGAGAGAAGAATCTAGTTAAGGCATTAGCTTTACTGACATTAAAAAATTTGCTGCCCTCACCCAGCACATTACCTCTTCACACATTGAGTTATGAGATGCATAACACACTTATTGGTCAAATGAGATGATTCTTTGTAAGCAATACCTACAGAATTACAAAGCCCAGGAGGTAAGGTGTCTTTCACTGGTCTGGCCTCTCAGGAATCTCAGCTAAGATGATCGTAACCCTTTAGGTTAATTACAAATTAAGCATGTTAACTCCCCTCTTTCACACTTTCCTCCATAAATAAGCATCTAATCACTACTAAATTTTGTTATGAAATAAATTTATTCCCATCTTTCACACTTTCCTCCATAGAAAAGCATCTAATCACTAGTAAATTCCATTATGAAATAAATTTACTTCCATCTTCATACTTCCACACAAAACAATACAAAGAAATTAAAGAAATTTAAGACATAAATAACTTGGGGCAAATTTTCTACAGGGGTTCTAAGTTATACCACTTTCTAATATTTCATCAGTTTAGGCCTTGAATGTTGCAAAAAAAAAAAAAAAAAAAAAAAAAAGAGAGAATATTTTTTTCCTGTACCACTTTTCCCCCATTAAAAATAGCAGTATAATAAATCAAGTAATTGCAAAAGGTCAAATGCCTCCACCTTTTTCCACCACAAACCCACCAGGGCGAGGACACAAGTGAAAACAAGCCGAAGACAATGTGGAGTTAACCTCTATAGAAAAGAAGCCAGCTTAATGCTCAGCCAGTCAGGCAAATATCGTATCAGAAGTTATTAGAAAAGTAAGAGGAAAACAAACAGTGCCTCTGTAAGGAGCAGTTTGAGTAGAGTAGAGGAGTGATTACTTATCTCAAGAAGGTGACACTATCTAAAAATGGCGCTGAAGGAACTTTATTCCACAATATGCTTTTTCAAAATTAGATTGTCAAAGTATATGGCCAGACAATTCAAATTCTTTTCTGAAACTTAGTTCAGTCTTGTGTGCATTAAAACAAATCTTCCACAGCCCATTCCAGAGAGCTGTACTATTCACATAGTGAAAACTAATCTGATTTCAGAAGTTTTAAAGGTGTCAACAGATCAGGTTTCACTAAAGGCACCTGTACCTGCCCAGGCAAGGTTCTTGTGCACACATGACATTTTGGCACGACAGATTCCCTGTTTTTAAGAACACTGTTGGGATACAACAATTAAGATGTACACATAGCAGTCCCACACATGGCTCACAATTTTCTAAGTACAATACATTATTGCACTATTTGCTTTACAAATTAAATTAACCCAGCAGCAACCCAGTTGAGTCTCCAAGTTTTAGTTCAAACTGGAGACCTAGGGAAGACTGGCCATAAGGATACAGCCAGCAACTTGTCATTGGACAAATGGTGTCCATTAAGCTTACAGCCATAGGATTATTTGTCTGGGTAGGTGACTGAACCTGAAATGGGGGTAGTGGTATTTGCAAAAAACAGCCAGAACATAACACACACACCTGTATGAGTTGTTCAGGTGAGCTTCTGGACTCAGGTAATATTTGAGAGTCACACAAGAGAGCTAACTTTATCCAATGAAATTCCATTGGTTATCTCCTTAATTGTTTTTAAAGCTTAACAGCAGCTGAAATTTTAACAATGATCTTAAACAGAACCTGCAGGGGGTATAAATTGTGACTACATACCTCACTATCAACTGAAGCTATTGTTAAATGCCAAAAATGTTTAAATGTTTACTCAAGTTTTGTACAATGTATTCATCTGCAAATTTGCCCCACCCCCCTCTTTCTTTTTCTTTTAAAGGTTATTCTGAAAGTCAGAATTACCAAAATCAGTACCAGTTCTGAGGATTTAAAAGGAATAAGTACTGTGTCCTGAACTGATAACAAATGCTACCTGCAAGATTTACCTCTGTGCTGCTGACAGAATAGGAACAGTTCCTACGTTACCTCCTTTATTTGATGGCTATTTCTTCTTTCTCAATATGCTCATCTCATTTTCAACACTGACTGTGCAATATCCATTTTTGTTACACGAGTATTACTGTATAATGTGGTCTTACAAGATTTTTATATTCCCTCATCTATTAAAATGCCTTATATGTCAGCAGTAAGCTTTTCAAGAATATAAATGCCCCCCTTTTTTCTTTCTATCTTATGGTGCCCTGACATTGAGCCAGTACATGGAACCCTGGGGATGGATACAAATGCTAGGAAATAACCACATATTTGCTAGGTTTATAGAGTCACATTTTCACATGGCCTGGGATAGATTTAGCTCAAAGTAATGTTCATAAAACCTGGAAGCTTTTTACCACCATATATCCCAACTATTTAAAGTGAGCTGTCTACTTTTAGGTAACAATCAACATAAAATGCTTTATTTGTATGAATAAACAACACCTATAGTCCACATACTTAAAATACTGCTTTTTGCCACCAGAACTCACTTTAAGTAAGTAATACAAGTAAGTAATGCTGCTTCTTGCCATCAGAACTTACTTCAAGCAGGATGTAACTTACATCTGAAATAGCTAGAAAAAAAAAATATTTACAAGTTTAAACCGTATAATGGTGCATCAGTAGATGCAGGAAAAAGACTTCTGATAGGAAGATTGTTTGAAGCTTCGGGAGCTCTTTTGCAGGTGGTCCCAAGCCGTGGAGCAGCCCGGAAAGCACAAGGCTGTGATGTGCAACTCCACTCGGGGCCACAAGATAGAGCCAGCAGCGCGTTCAGGGCTCTGCAGCCCGGCCCAGCCCCGCAGGTCCCACCGGTCCCACCACACCTTCCCTGACCTAACGGGGACCAACCTCCTCCACAGAAATGAAGGGCCTGGGATGTGCTATTGGAAATGAGATCATAAATCCAAGATTTACATCTGCAAGTGAAAAAAGACAGCATAAGGCTTATCAAACAGTTTCATTCTGTTTCGGTACGTTCATGGCAAGCCTGAAAGTTGGCTCTTTGAGATGTGTGCAGCTTTTCTGCAGAGAAGCATCACTTCATGCCTGCCCTGTTCTGCTATTTCTCCCCAGGGAAGACTGCAGAGCACTGAGATGAGCATCAGAAACCACTCCTGCCTAAGGCTGAGGTGCAGTGCTTGCTCTGTTCATTTTCCCCATCAGTATTCACAGTGCTATGCTTCCTGAGTACTTTTAAAGACAAAATTGTGCTATTCTTTTTTTCATTATCACCATTCCCCTTCAAGAGAGAGGGCTAAGAGGAGGCAAGGTGGTTTTCTTTCTCCTTGGATATGATTTAATGCAATTAGTGTGTTACTATGCATGTGCAATACAGTGCACAGGGTAGATGCTTTTGCCTTCACACACCCCTGGAGTGCAGAGCACTGACACTTAACTGCAGGCCTCAAACCAACAAAGATTACCAATGACAGGAAATAAATCTCCTATTTGTAACTTTTTCCTCTTTGTTAGAGGAAAACTTCATCTCTAGCTTTCCTCAAAGTTAGAGATGAAAAGCCATGTTTGGAGTAACTTTTCTAAGTACAGTTCAACAGAGCTTAAATCTGTATTTTACAGAATATACAACATAGTAAAGTGTATGGAAAAAACTCCCGACATATTCACAAAAATGCCACAGCAGTTAACAAATAATATTACAGTGATGGCATTTTGTCATTATTACGCACACTACTCAAGATAAAATAAACTCACCAGTTACATATTAAATGTCAAACTTTAGTGTTGTCCATCCTGCCAGTAAAGAATGGACAAGTGAACAGTCCACAAATCCCATGTTTCCTTCTTCTAGCTTTAAACATGTTGCTATGCTGCTGTTTTCCATAACTGGGTGAGGGCAAATTTTCAGATGCTATAAAGCATTCAAATAATCACAAGATCAATTCTTATGTTATCAATGAATATAAAATAAAACTACTAGTGCTGGTTCTGCATTCACTTTACGTTTGAAACACAGAACTTAATGAAAAAAACCGTACACTGAGGTATGTAAATTTTGCAATTAATTTTGTTCTATAGTTTCCAACAAGTTGCTGCTTGCCTGGATCATAATCCAAAAACAGTCTTAAATCATTATGTACAAAATTAGAAAAATATAAGTATTTAGGAACTGGAACTATGTAAGGCATTTAGTTGTAACACCACTATTTGCTATATAAGTAAGATTTTTTCAAGCACAGTTGTTTTCTTCCAGCACTTTGCTCCATCCTTCACATCATTTTCTTTCCTTGATCTTCTGCTGAAGATCACTGGGTTTGGAGCTGTTGTTCCTACCCATTATCACAATCTGCTCCTTCCTCTTCCTCTTGTTGTCTTTGCTTCTTCACTCTGAGCACAAACTTATGTTCTTGTGATCAAGTAACTCCCAGTGCTGTGATGCATTTCCTTACACTCATTTCTCCTCTTCCATACAGTGTTCAGTTCTGAACTCTCTCATTATCACTTGCCTGGGAATATGAAAGTATGAATTCCACCATCTACCTACATATAGAAATAGGCCAGGAACGAATATATGCTGACAGCAAATTCTCACACATCTGAGAAGATAAACAGCATTCACAATTGGTCCAGAAATTGCTCTCTCTGGGAAGCCACTGTTTGGCCACACGCAATTCCTACAGGAGAACAGATGAAGCTGCCTCAAAATTTTGATGCAAGTCTTTTTATTCCAACATTCCTCAAACTTTACAAATGGCAACCATCTTCTCATGCATTTTTGTGCAACTGCTCAACTTGGCAGAAGCACAGAGGAGTGACAGTCAGCTGGATTTCTTGGCTGCAGGTATAAACACTGACTCCCCTTCCCTGAAGGATTAAACTGCTGCCAGCAACCTGAGGAAATTCACAGTTCTCCAGTGAATGGAAAATACTGCCACTAGTTATTTCTTTCTCCCTACCCTGGAGGAACAGAGATGCTGCCAATTAACATAGCATTTTCCTACACTTTGCAATCCCTTTGAACTTTTTCAGGATTTTACAGGAAACAGTTTTGTCTCTATGTAAATCTATTCAGTGCAAATCCCAGTCACAAAAAAAAGGACTGATAACTGTAGCAGAAGCCCTTAGACAAGGGAATCTTGTTAGTCTGCATCCATTACTCAGAAAGATGTAGTATTTATAACCAATTTGTACAAAGGCCAAGAAAAATCTAAGTGCAATGAAAAAGAAAACACGGTGACTAACAAATGAAGTGCACATGAGATAAACTACATTCAAAAATTCTACAGATTGGAGATCACACTGCTTTTCATGTTACTGCCCACATTACTACGAGCTGTCATTCCTTGAGAAATAGGATTAAAAGCTGACTATTTTGCATACATCATGAACACCCACAATGTTTAATGACAGAGAAACAACAGAGTTCCAGGGTAAAGAGACAGGAGGCTAGCAACTGGAATACTGGTATGGGACTGCTGCTGTCCACATACATAGAGACATATGCAGAACTCTTCTCTCACAATATTCAAAAATATCCTGTCATTCACCTGAATAATGGCATTGTTTTGTTTTAAAAAATCTTAGAGATACCTTCTTTATGTAATATGTTAAAAACTCACAAAATCAGCTTCAAGTTTTCCCATTTCTTGTTTGTAGCTCCTCATTCGACTGCTGTACATCCCTCGGCTTTGAGGTGGGATCTCTCGAACTTCAAGTTCCATCTGCTCAAGCTGACAAGTGAAAACAAACAGGAGGTATATAAATCAAAAGATTTACTAAAGCAAGAACAAAGTCACCTAAGTTCAAGAACTATACCTAAGTTCAAGAAACATTCCTTCTTTATAAGGAAAAACATTGCTTATTCTGCAATATACAAACAATTCATCAAAATCTTTGCACAGTCTTAAGTCAAGAAACAAGTGGCAGCACTAGTATTATTAACACTCAGAAGGAATGATTTGAGCCAAACATTTCTGGATTTCAATTCCAACTGTGAGGAATACATCTTATTACCAAAAAATGGTAAAACTGAGGATAATTCCTGCAAATGAGCATAGTTCAAAACAAAGCCCACCTCTACCTAGCTGTGCAGTTTTGGAAACCATTGGCTGAAAAAGGTATTGGTTGAAAAGTTACTTTTATAAATATATTTTATATATATATATATATATATATAATATGTATATATATATGTGTGTGTGTGTTTAAAGTTTTATTTATATAAATAGAAGTTTTATGTATTTATGAATAAAGTTTTATTTCTATAAACCTATATACATGTTTAAAGTTTTATTTACCACTAGTCTGTATGTTTAATAAAGTAACTTTTATGTTTAATAAACTAATTATTTTTTCTTTAAACATTGCTACCTCAGCAGAATTACATAACCTGAATTGGCTACCTAAATCTATGTCCCAAATCTATATGTAAGTATATAAAATAGCTGTAAGTGAATTAAATAGCTGGGTTTAATGACAATGTTATTCAAGAACTTGTATACAGTCAAATGGATTAAAAAATTAGAGACATATTCTATCTTTCAAAAGCTTTTTATTTATTTATTCGTGCCATGTAGAATTCTAAATGGCCTGAAATACAAGAATATGGCACAGGGGTAGAGCAAATCAAAAGTTGTAAATGAGGGCTGCTAATTACCTGCCCACTGGGTCTTGGAGGCTGCTTTATATGTTGCTGTCTGTTCAGGAATTCTATTTTGAAAAGCAGAAGAATCCCACACCTGCCTTTTAAAATCTTTCTAATTTACTTAAAAAGGATAAAAGAATACCTCTCCTTGGTTGCTGAAGGCGCCTGAAATAATATTTACTCACCTCCTACTGATCTTGGTTGAGCAATATGGCATAGGAGCAGAAATGCTTTTCAATTAGAGTCACAGGCTACTGATTGTAGGTCTCCACAAGGGACTGCTAGAATTTATTCCTATGTAATCACTTGCTTACACTTTGAAATTTCACCCTCATATCATAAGAAAAGCATCTGAATTTAATCAATGGAATTGCCAGATACTCAAAAGTCATTTTGCCTGATCTACTCTGATTATACAAAATGATATTCAATAATAAACTATAAAGCAGACTTTAATTAAATAGTAACTAATGAATTGAAAGGCACAAAGCAATTTCTGATTCTACCCAGTTCTTTAGCTCAGGCTTAACTTTCCAAAGGGGTATTATAAATTAAACCAATAACTGGAATTAATAGCTTATTTCTTATCAATTTCATCTTAATATATTTGATCTCAAATGTTCTATAAACATTTCTCTCATATATATGTGTAAGGTTGGGAAATTTTAATGAAGTCTCAATTCGCATCTATTATATAAAACCAAAAACATCTACCAGTAAATCCAGAATTTGCACCAACAATCAGACTGTGGTCCATGAAATCTAAAATGTTCATTCTAGAGAGTCAATATTAGAGAGTATAATGTCCAAAGAACAACGATGAAGCATATTTAGGCTGATCAAGATTTACCAACGTTTTTTTTCATCATGAGATTAAATGGGTGCATTTTGTGGCTGGGCTGAGAAATTTCCATGAGAAGCCATGCAGAAAACAGTGGTCCAAGCAAGTATGAACATAAATGCAACCTAATTTCATGCATCTCCATTTTCAGAACTCATATTATTGATCACAAAATCATATTTTTCATAAACAAGCAAAAGCAGAGCGGCCATTTGTACTTCCATTCAAAAACACAACAAAGTAGTGTGGCTGATGTTGTCCACTCCAAAATAAGTCTCTCCCTCCCACAGCAACTTCTCCATATGAATCTGCTCTGGACTCTGGATCAGCTGCTAGCATTTTAACAAACTTGTTAGTTTCACTATTTTATTCTGATTCTAAAACCCTGGAACTAAAATAGAGATCTAAACTTAAAAACACAAGACAGGAATAACCAAGCATTTGCAATACAACAATTTTGTGAGCCATCCTTCATCAAAGATAAAGGCAGAGAGAGATTTTTGTCTTCTTAAAAGTAGAATTTCACTCAAAAATTCACAATTTTTCTAGCAAATGCTAGATTTTATACTCAGAAAATTTCCCCAAGGTTAGCTCAAGAATCACCTTTCTTAAAAACCTGGTAAAAATAACAATCAGATACTCCATATCAGATGTAGAACAACAGGATTTCTCTCCAGAGATTTCTTACTCCACAGCTCTAGCTTGAAAAGGAAGCCTGGGAGTCTGAATGTTCTCATGTCAGTTCTGCACATATATCAAATCAATTACACCAATGATTTTACCCAAACAAAGCAGACAATGTTTTAAAACCATCACTGGTTAGTGAACACAAATAAATTATCTCTATAATAATATTTATAATACATGAGAGTGTTATTTCCTAGCCAAGTAGGAAATAAACCAAAATCAGCTAATCCCAGCTTTGACTACACATGACAATGAAATAAACCAATGTATGAAAACTATCAGCAGCAAGGAATTAGGTTTATTTTGATTTCCTACTGTAGCCTCTATTTTAAAAGAGGATCTTCTTAATCAGTTCTGTTATTAGCAGGTTTGTTCAAATTGATTTCTAAACTCAAGCCTTGACATTAATCACAAACATGTGATTAAGCTTTATTGCTTAAAGCCAATAATTGAATCTGAAGATCTAAAACAAAAGTGTGGAAGAAAAGCCAGTACATTATATGAAGATCATCATTAGGATAAAAATACAGATACTGGATTTATTTTTTAATCTTGTAAGAAATGCGAATTTAGATTATCTTTTTTCTGACATAAGGAGAGAAGTAAAAAGCCATTAACTCAATTTCTGCTCCTTCCAACCTACTTGGAGTAGAAAACCAAATTTGAATGTCCACCCACACTGGAGTTTCTCTGTACTGCTCTGTCTTTTGCAACTTTAGTGAAAACAAGCTGAAAAACATCTCTAGATTTCTACTTTTTGCAGCTGTTTGAACATGAAAGTGCCCAAAAGGCCTTAATGTATCTTCAGAACATCTTCATGAGATGAGACAGTAATTTTACCACATTTCTCACTGTGAATACCAAATCAGAGAGGTTAGATGCCTTGTCACCCTCACAAGGCAAAACTCCAGGATGTCACCCCAAGATCCAGCTTTACTGGATGCTATTCCAATACTCTGGTCTACAAGATTAATTCTGTTTTTAAACCAAAAGCACCATGTATGTCTACAAACAGTCGAGAGACTTTTTTCTTCCTATGCCACTTCAAAAAATTAATTGTATTGTTTAGTTAGTAGCCAAATAATTGATTCAAATTCTTTCTATTATAAGAAATTCTAGGGTAGAAAAGCTAATTTCTTTCCCTATCCTAACATTCAGATTACATTTGTGACAAGAGATAAACCAAACCCATTTGCAAGCAACAAACAAAAGCAACTTCAGATAAGGAACTATTGGCCATGAGGGAAAAAGGCAATCTCAGCTGTCACCAACACCTCTGCTCAGTTACTCCACATCTATAAAACTTCACTCTTACACTCCTCCCAGATGGAAGACATGACAGGCCATAATGGGAACCAAATAAACAAGAGCCACAGTTGCTTAACACGTTGCTTATCACATACTGGGTGTTTTTTTGTCAGTGTGAACCACAAACTAATGTTTGGTTAACACTTACACTCTCCTTGGATCAGTGACCCACACTGCCAAGGGCCCCTTGTCCTCACCTTTATGTCTCATTTGCTAAAATGGAAAAAAAGATCCATTGCTCTACAAGACATTCTGACAGATGAAATTAAGTAGGTGCTTGGGTCTTACAACCCAAAAATAAAGTCATGGTGTGTAAATATTTAATTCCATTCCTAAAGTAAAAGACCTAATCCACAACTCTAAGCCTGTAAGTTTTTATTGATTTATAGCAATAGCACAAACCTTGCATCATTTAACACAGGATTAAGAAAAGATGCTCTCTTCTTGTATTTCATATCCTCACATAAGAACTATTTCAAGACAATTATTTCATTTTCTAATATATAATTGCTAAGTATTTTTACAGCATGAGTGTTAAATGTTACTATCAATGATCCTATTATTTTTGTTAGGAATTTGCAATTAATATACGAAAAGCCAGAACATACCAGTTCCCTCGCTTCTTCAAGCTGTTTCTCAACATTTGCAACCATCTGCTTCTTCTCATCTGAAACAGAATTGTGAAAATACCAGTATGATTGTGCTCTTACCATGAAAGAAAAATATACCATTCAAAAGACTGTATGTATCAGCTAAAACAGACTCGAGATTTATTCCATGTGACATCCTCACACATGGTGATATGCACATTAGTAATTTAAAAAAAAAACCAAAAAACAAACAAACAAACAAAAAAAACCCTGAAGAATCCTTGAAGTCTTCTGCACTGTTATGCAGCATTTGCTAGTTAGGAAAGCACTTACAGCTGCTTCAGCTGTAGGAATTATGCCTCAGCAGACACTTGCTGGTGTGTACAAATGCATAAGACACATACATACACTAAATGGAAAAAAAAACTCATTTAAGAACAAAGGCTTAACATATTCATTTGCAAAATATGAGATGCAAAAACCAAGCATCCCAATTAAAATTAATTCAGGTTCTGAAGAAAAATGATGTTTCTATTCCCCCACTCCTATGCTAGAATTGTTTCTTTTGCTTCAACAGATATAAAACGAAATGCCACAAGAACTACAAGAAAACCAATGTCTTCTAGTAGCAGTAAAAATGGAAATTAATAATAAAATATGAAATTTTTTTAAAATTCAAGTAATTTTTAAGCTATACATAGCAATCACCATCTGCCAGGTCTCCCAGCAGGGCTATATCCCACCTACAGAGAGTGACCTTTGACCAGCATCCAACTATCCATTCGCAGAGAGAATCCAGTCTGAACTGAGATTCAGTGCCACATCACCACAAACATTCCAATTGCTTCACAACTTGGTTTGTTACAGCATGAAAGGGGACTGAGAAATACTCAGACACTGGATAATAAAATGTCCCCACACTGCTTCATTACTGTGGATATTCAAGGCTTTCAATCCTACCATCACATCTGCCAGCCCTCAGACTCTAAATCCACCCATTGTGTCAATGAAGTTGACAACAAAACTCTGAACATACAAATGGTTTGTCTGAAACCAGGAGTATCATGACACATCTGTACTGGTTGTTTGCCTGATGCAGCAGATAAAAAGTGAATGTCACCGAAGTGTCACCAAAGGTCTCTATGGATAAGTTTATCTTGGCACAAGAGTTAATCATGCATCTCTAAACTTCAGAGCTTTGTTTTTAAGTCTGAATCTCCTTGCTTCTCTTCCACATGATCTCTTTGTAACGTGGAACTGACACATTAAAGACCAAAAGCGACTATCTGATGATCTCCTTCCATCTTCTGCATTCCACAAGCCACTGAATTTCATGAGGGGGCAACTTTAATAATGGAACATAATTCAGCTTCTCACAGACTGAAATGCCTATCCATCTATCTTCTCACTCACCTAAAATACTCTACACTCTCATTCAAGGACACAGGAACATCACAATCTGTCCTTCCTCAGTTACATATACTGGAGCTCTGCCTGCAGAGAGGATCAGGCTTGGAACCACTTTTCCTGCAAATGTGGACTTCACACTGACACATCTGGTGGATTCTACCACAGCAGAAGATGCAGGAAATATTTTCTCTTCAGCACTTTCAGCTTTCTGCAAGCAATGTCTTCCTTTAATTCTCCACCAGGTTCTCAAGAAGGCACCCAGGCTAGAGAATTCTGCACTTTGTCTTCCTAACATAAAAAACCCCAAAAGATATCTGCCCCCTTTTCCCCCCACATACATTTCTATTCTCATATCCCAAAACTCCTCTGTTTTTTCTTTCATTTGGAAGTTAACAAGATGATGATGGACAAAAAAAAAAACAATGGAAGGTACGAAACACACAACATCGTTTTATTGAAGCTGAAATAAAATTTTAAAATACAGCAGCAGAAAATAAATGTACTACAGCATTTTCAGTATTTCCCTGAGTTGTACTGGATCACAGTTTTCATACACATTTAGTAACCTGAAATTTAGGGATATAAAGTTGGGGGTTTTTGGAAGGTATTTAATGCTGAACAAATTCTGCTTGTACTTGTGATTGCAAGAACTACTCAGCACTCCACTGGCCAGTAAAATCTTACTGACCCACAGAGAAATTCAGCTACAGACCTTTCGTGGGGAAAACTCTTTAGTACAGAAGAAGGTCTGGCTAAAACTACTCCCCTAAAATTAGGAGGAGAGGGTATTCAAATGATCTCTAATGGTTTAGTTAATTAAATTTTAATCCAACTCCAGATTTTAACACTGGCCCAGGTACATAATCACCCAGATGGTGCCCAGGACAACTGCCTTTGTTTTTCCTTCAAATACAGATATGTGAGCAGGCACATGGCAACATCCCAGCACTGCAGCTCTGGAGCAGGATCTTCACAGACTTCCAGGAGAGCAGCTGAACTTGCTGCAACTGCTGACCCTCTACAGAGTACACAATACCATGTAACCATGATTTCCAAAGCATTTCTTTCCAGTTTTACTTTTACTTCAATGGTTAAGCCAAGGAAACAACTTATTTCCCAGCCAGAATCCCCATAGAAAGGGAGCACAATACTCACAGGATGACTTGCTCAGAGACTGAAAGTGAGATCCAAGGGAGCTCCTCTGAGTAAGAGAAGTTTGCCACTAATCAAGTAGATCAGGACAAACAAGTTACAGTGCAATTAAAGATGCTCATATTATTAACTGTATTAGCTCACTGTGACTTACCGGTTTCCAACCTGCCTACTCAATCACTTCCTTAAATACACTTCCACAGAAAGTGAAGAAAAAAGTGTTTTATAACTTTTTGTTTTGATTAGAATTCAAATCCATTAGAGAAAATAAAAAACAATGCTTCATCAAATATATCTAAATGTAATTTTTTCCCTACATTGCAAGACAGAATGTCCCAAACAAAATATTCCAGATAATTTATATAATTTAGTTGGTGAAATTGACAAAACAGGGATAAAGGCTGGAAACAAAAGGGGTTTTCCTCTGTGTAGGATTGCAAAGAAATCTGTTCTCTGTTTGTACACCAGGTTGTATCATTTTCTTAAAAGAAACAAGCTTCACTACATTGTCCCCAGTTCCTTCAGCTTGGCCCTGGCATTAGACACTTTCTTTGCCTCCCAAAATACAGCAATTACAGAAAGGTGGGAATCTGTCTACAAGGTTGGACAGATAACACACCACTGGTTTGATCTCAAAGTCAACAAAGAGATTAAAAACCCTGGAACAAGACTGAGTAGTCCCACTGCCCATGGAATTGCTTCTTTTCATTAGTACATGCTGAGGAAGAGACTGAGTAACAAAGGGCTTCAGTTCACAGAGCACTTGCAGATGTTGCTGTGCTTGCTCAGGTGGTTACATGTTCACCACGGCCAGAAGTTACTGACCAGCAGCAGAGATAAATGGAACAACACCTGCGTTTCTCTCTTTGGGTTACAAAACTGGGTTCAAGAGGCATGACATAATGAGCCAGATCTGAAACTGAGACAGTAAACTTCAGTACAGGAGTACAACAGAAAATTAAAGGTGGGGCTTTCCTCAGCTAAACCTGTTAGTAACTGAAATGTAGCACTTTGATTGCACAGTAGAAAATGCAAGTACCAAGTATCAGAAGGATGGCAGCATTCCAGTCCAAAGCCATCACAACCCAGAGGATACTGTGCTGAGAACAGACTTAAGCATCACCATTTGTGCTGATAAAACTGTCTTTCATATCAAGCAATCAAAATGTATATGAATTTTTGGTCAAATCACAAGATGTTTCTCTGAAACACCAAGGAGCATTAATAAAACACGTCAGTCAACGATCTTCATTCTTCAAAGACCTGCAGCAGCATCACAGAAAACCTATTTAAAAGACACTTCTCTATTTATAACTTTCTTTATTCCTCCAGGTGATGTCTGCCACAACAACAGATGACATTTCTTCCCGAGATGTTCTATTGTCCCTGCTGCTTATTGTTTCTGTGGTATCAGAGAGCCTTTGTTACATTTCTTGCTGAACTACTTATGCATTTGTGACAACAGGATTGTCTGCTGAGCCATCATCCTCCTAGAACACAAGACAGCATCATGTCCTGACAACACAGAATGCAGGGATGTTGCAAAACCAATTAACCAGCATTTCTCCATGACAGCAGGTCCATCTTGGGCAGCAGAGGGAAATAACCAGTCACTAGAGTTCAGGAGATCTCTCTTTATTATGCAGAGTGGCACAAGTCCTTACACCTTTCATCCTGCTCCTTCCAGCGGGGAGGAAGAAGGCCATCATCTCTCTCAAATCACTGCTGCTGAAAACTGTCACCTCACGTTCCCCTCCCACCTCACAATCCTCTTTTTGAGGCTCTCCCAGCCATCGCCACAAGAACTAACTGGAACTTCTGGTGATGAAGAAGCAAAGATCTTGCAAATATTCCTATTAAGAAACAAGGGAAAAATGTGTATTTAAAATATTTCTGATAAAGTGTTCAGCATAATCAGAGATTTTTTTTTCCAGGTGGTCAAATGCCTCTGTTAGCTAAGACTGCAGCTTGTTTTGGAGTCATGGAAAATGTTTTTCCTGATGAAAGACAGAATAGCCCTGAAAACAGAAGCAATGCCTAAGCCATAAACGTACAGTGCAAGAAGCAGCTATAATGCAAGTCAGTTCAAACCATGCACGACCAACCTCAAATGTAACAGGGAAAAAAAATGAACTTTTGTCTTATCTTTCTTATCTTGACTCCATTTAGCCCAGTACATTACTGGTCCTGCAGGGAACAGGCATTCTGTCTCCTCTGAGAGGACGACAAATTCTATTAAACAAGTAACCTCCTAATGGTCTCATGAAAGAGTGATGATTTCAAAGCCTGCTGTTTCTAGGCTATGTCACTGTTTAAGCCAACACTCTTTAAACATCTTTTATTTAAGCTCCAGAATCTCCCTAAGTGAATAAGGGAGACTGATTCAAGGAGAGAATTATGGAAATGCACTACCATTATTCAGAATATTCTTCCTACTATTGAACAGACTCTGATGACTTCCAAAATCTATACAGTTAGGAACTCAAATCTCTATTCTTTACAATTAGGGAATTAAATCTCTCTTTTCCTATAAATCAGTCTAGCACTATTGATTTTCAGAGGATAAGCCAGTAGTGTATTTATGATGTCTCCCTGTTCCTACCAGAGGTCCTTAAACTTACTGTTCAACAGTTAAGAAGCTTTTGTGAAGGATTCCTGTATCCTCTCAGTAAAGGGTTCCTGTGCCCATTTACAGGGTTAATATAATTTCTGAGCAGATGAAATTACACCAGTTCTAAAATTCAATCGCAGGAACTCTGATTCTCTCTCTTCTTCATTTTGTAAGTTTCCATTAGAAAACAGACAACTTTTTCCATCTCAGCTGCAGCTTCTGACTGAATGATCTTCCTATGTCCTTGCTGTTAAGACCAAGAGCAAAACATCTTTGTTAAGCTAAGGAAATGGCACAGTTTCCTTTAACCATGGAACTCAACCCTATTTTTTCATAAGACTTTCTAACTTGCTAAGATTAGAATTGGACATAACCTTCCAGAATCAAGAAGATTTTTTATTCAAAATCTCCTGAGGTGGACAACATTTTAGTTGACCACCTACCTCAAACTCTGTTTAGAGTCACTACTTCATCACTTCATGATGCATTTCCCACTCTAAAAGTAGGATGTTATTCTTTGGTCCTGGATGCATGATACCTTTTCCTTTAGTCATATGGAAGTCTACGTCATTTAGTATATGTTTGTTTCCTTCTTATACAGTTCCACTCCTAAGGGTCCCAAACTTTTGGGTAATATGCATAAGAAGCAGAAGCAGAAGCATTAATTGAGCTGCAAATGGAAGTATTAAGCTGAACTACAAGAGGAACAGATGAGAAAAAGAGGAGTGTCAGCTTCCCTCCATCTCACACTCGGGGCCCTGTATTGGGGCACTAATTCCTGTGTGCTGGAAGATCCAGCTGGGCTGATTAACGAGATTATAATTTTCATCTTTCTACTCTTACAGACAGTATTGACTCTACTGCAGGGATGGATACATCATGAATTAGACCATGAACGCTGCAGGCTACTGACAAACACATCAAAGTAAATGAACACTGATTTCTTCGAATCTGCTCCTGCATGTGAGTCACCACAGTCAATTATCCAAATCAAACGTATGAACAGCAGGCAGCAAAAATACCGATTCAGATTAAGTCATGCACAAAATCGCTCTGTGCCACAGGAAAAAGACTTGATTTCCATTAGTGATGTTGGGGCATGATCACAATAAAGAGGATTCAGCAGCAATGCTGGTACAGGGAACATCCCCCACCAGCTCTGCTCAGTCCTTCAGGTGCTCTGGCGTAACTTCGCGCGGCCCCAGAGCCGGGCAGAAGGGAAAGGCTGATCCTTACAGGTGCCCAACAAATAAATATTCTGTCAGAGCATTCTCAACATCTCAAGAGACAACTCGCCGCCGGGACAGACCCGGGGCAGGGAGGTGACTGTGCTGCGTAAGGAGGACACACATTCGGGCGAGGGAACGCCGAGACCTCACTAAAACCACGCCGGCACCTCCCGCCACCGCCCTGCGCGCTCATCGCTGGGAGCTGGAGCGGCTCTTACAGACGAGCCGGCCGGGCCTGCGGAGCGAGGGCCGCGGGGGCGGAGAGCAGCCGCTCACCTCCTACCAGCTTGGGCACCTTCCCGATGCGGCCTGTGATCTCTGCCGTGAGCACGGCGAAGTCCTGCTCGTAGCTCTCGAAGTCGGAGGACATCGCGGCGATGGCGCTGCCGGGGCCGGGAACGCCGCTCCGGACCGCGGCGCTTCCGCGTTCTGCCACCCCAAAACGCGTCCCCCCAGCTCGCCCCCGGGCTCCTCGCCACACGTTCCGGTGAAACTCAGGAGTTTTAACCGGCAGGCCTGGCCCCTCTTGTCCGTCTCGACAACTCCTGTGCGGCCTTGGCGCGCGGGATCGC
>JANPWX010000042.1:2671970-2766873 GCA_024734555.1 Trochalopteron elliotii
GTGCCACTGGGGCCCGGCGGTGGCGCTGGCCGTGGTGGCCGTGTGCTCCGCCACCGCCATGGCCGACGCCGCGCTCTGGTACTGGCCCCTGGACACGGCCGGGGGAAGCGTCAACTTCGTGATGCTGCTCAACTGGACCGTCATGATCCTCTACAACTACTTCAGCGCCATGTTCGTGGGCCCCGGGTACGTCCCGCTGGGGTGGACGCCGGTAAGCGCTGCCTTGCGACCGCCTCGTCCCGGGGCCTCGCGGGGGACCGGCCGGCGGGCAGCCCTGAGGCCTCAGGACAGGAGAAATCGCGTGTCTTTCGATGCCACCGTTTGTCCTCTGTCCCCCAAGAACGCTCCACGCTCTCAGGCCACTCCTTCCTCTTTATCTTGTTCCGAAATCTTTGCTTTGCCTCTCCCCGCTTTGCTCCTGCCGCTTCCAGAGTTTCCAGTACAACCCAGCTTCCTCCGAAGTGCTCCGAAATCGGATAGATAGAAACTTTCTAACACAGTTTTGAGTATGAGAAAGCAGCACACTGGACACTTGAAATGCTCTTCCTCTAATCGAGTGTGCCGAGCGCTGGGTAAACAGAGTTTTTATCGCCCACACTGATTACACATTCATTAGCTATCCCCGCTCGCTTAATCTATATATAATGTATGTGTAATGCTTTACTTTACATAGTCACATTCCTTATCGGAAATCTTTATGTGGCCTTTTGGGGTCTCCTTTGGTGGTCTTCCGTGGCCAGTGTTGGAATATTTCAGGTGGCCGTTCCTTGACCCCAGCTCTTGAGCAGGCACAACACTTGATTTCCGTGACTCCTGCTTTGTCAGCCTCGCGGAGCTGAGCCGGCTTCCTGCTCGCCTAAATTAATCCTTTATCTGCTTCTCCAAGGCTCTGTTCTGTTCTGCTGCCCTTCTCCATCCCCTCCCTGTGCTCTCAGGGCTCTGGTAATGCTGCTTGGCTGGCAGCAGTCGCTGTGTTTTGTAGGAGCTTCTCAAAGAAAAGCAGCAGGAAACAAGCACTGTTAGGTGGTAATGAGAGCCTCAAGGTTATCTGCATCCTCCTGCAGACATCTGTTTTGGAGGTTTTGCTGCTAGCAGTAACAATTAGAAGTAATTAATTTAGAAAATGCCTTTTTTATTTTATGCAAGCCAGAAAATTATACAGTTACCTTCTGCTTAATAAAATACACGATAGAAATTTGCATTTCCTGTGCTTTAGTAATCTCTTGGAGGAGTTGTAGACAAGAATGATACGAGTTCAGGATCTCAAGGCAGCTGCCCAGAGTTTGTGTTCCTGTGGCATGATGCAAAGTTTAGTGCTGGTCACCTTTCTAATTGTGGAATATTACCCAAGACACAGTCTAGGCAGAAGAGGATCCTGCGAATCCTCTTAGCAGAACAACTGGGTACTCCACTTCCTGAGTGGAAGATTTTGGCCACTACTTGCTGTCTACAAGTCTCTGTCTCTCATCTTGCTGTAGATGTGGGCTGTGTAAAAGAGATTCTAAGAGAGTTGAACATTAGTGTTTACCAGTGCTGTATCTTAGAGTGGTTTATGGTGTAAAATGGAGAGAAAATATGGTCAGGATTTTTTTTTTTTTATTAGAACAGTCCCATGCTGACTTTTGCTCTCAGAACTTCACTATGAAACCCTGCTTGTACAGTTGCTCTTCCTGACAGAGGAACTGTTTATTTCTTTTAGCAACCAGCACTTTGAACAGTGGGAGATGGCTGTGTTGATAGCCAAGAGATTAGCTAGGAGATTATTTTATTTTGTTTTTTTCTCTCCTTGATGCTTACCATTAAATAGGGTTGGATTGTGAAACACACCCTGTCAGAAGAAATCAAAGGTGTTTGGGTTAGGAAAATGTCAAGATAAACATTGCCAGTGGAGTTGTGTATACATCTAACACTCCTATCCTTCTGTTTAAAGGAAAAATCTCAGGATTGCATGTATCTCCAATACTGTAAAGTGTGTCAGTCTTACAAGGCACCTCGTTCACACCACTGTCGAAAGTGTAACAGGTACTGTTTCTCTTTCATTTGTTTAAAGTCCTTATTAGAGCAGCTTCAGGTCTAATGATGGGTTATTACCATAATTAGTGCTTCCAGCACTTGCATTGTGCTTTTTTAAAAAAGCTTTCATATGAACTATATGGCCCTTTGAAGTATTTCCACTTTGTAGTTGTATGATATCTATACAGTTTTGCTGTGTTTTAGTTTAAAAATTGACTTTCTTTAACCTTTTCTTTATAGTTTGAAATAAGTTTCTCTTGAGAACTTCTTGACAGTACTAACAAAAGAATGCAGTCCTGCTTCAGGGATGTGAGTCTGTGTAAATACCTGACAATCATCTGAAATTCTTTTTAAATTCTGAGTCCAAACATTGACCTGCTTAGAGAGTAGAAATATCTATTCTGTCATCTTTCCAAATGGGAATTAAATGTTGATTTGAGTGGAAAATTTGGACTATTTTTTTTACTCTTCAGCAAAGCAAGTTTTTGAGGGGAGTTAAGTGAACTAATAAACCTTTTGGGTCAACTTAAGAACTTTGCACCTTGTTATCTTCCAACACACTTGTTCTGATACACAGGATACTTTATTATCAATAGCTCTCAATAGAATTTATTGCATCTTGAAAAAATCAAGGCACTTGAGCTGTTTGCAGTCCAGGCAGGTCATCCTTTGAAGGACTCTGAAGAGAACGTGGTGAAAGGATATTGCAACCTACACATTCATTTATTTCTGTACACTCAAGATGTGCAGTCATTGTGTTTTAGCAAACAGAAACTGAAACTCCAGAGCAGTGCTGTAATTTGGTTACATCACCCCCAGATTTAAAATTAATGACTCTTTTCCTTGAGTGACAGTCATTGCACTGAGGACTGATCACCTGGGTGTCACATAGACTTTTACACCTGCCAAGGTAATTTGGAATGTGAACAAATCTTTAATCATGTGGGGTTTTTTTGCATCTGTAAGCCACACCAAAATAACTGGCTCTATATTGAATACAAGAGTGTCTCTAGGGTGTTTACACTTGTTAAATGCATTCTGAAAAGGATTTTCAATGGTGTGAGGTCAATACATAGCAATTGAGAAAGCTTTCAAAGGGTTTACCACTGAAAAGAAAGAGTCACTGTCACACTTCTGTCTTTATCTCTTTCTTTAAATACTCTTTCTACAAGTAGTTCACAGAGAATTTGATATTTCCTTTATTTTCCTGGTATTCTGATTTTTAAAAACTGGCATTAACAGTAGTGTTTAATTATTGTGATCATAGTTCTTACAAGTCCCGTTCTATGGCTCCGTATCCAGGCTCTGTACTGTGGTGTTTATTAGCAACTACTTAGTTTGAGTAAAGGGGAGGACACATAACTAGGGAGGGCAGGGCCTGGAAGCACTTTTTGTTTACCTTTTTTAATTCTACAACGTGGAAATATAATTCTGAATAGCAGCTAAAATGAAACTAGTGTGTTGATCTGTCAGAAATTGGTGGGTTTAAATGAAAGAATGGAAAGTAGAAAGTCAGGCCATCCTTTGAGTTTTTTGAGAAACATATGTATCCTTCATGTTAATCAATATTTATTATTCACAGATGTGTGATGAAGATGGATCATCACTGTCCTTGGATCAACAACTGTTGTGGATACCAGAATCATGCATCTTTCACTCTGTTTCTCCTCTTAGCTCCACTGGGATGCATTCACGCTTCGTTCATATTTATTATGACAATGTACACTCAGCTTTACAACAGAGTAAGAAAACAACTAAATGCTTAAAATATTGTTTAAGTCAGGTGCATAATTTATCTCTGGAAGTACAAGAGAATTTGGTTTTCTGAGAAGAAGCATGTGAAATTCCTTGTTACTCTTTCCACATGCACTCCTAGTTCTGCTGTGTACCTGTAAGATGTATGTATGTGACTGGAGGAGGATTCAGAGAAAGTTGTTTCTATTTTCATCCTTTTTTTTCTTTTCTTTCCTGTTGCTTCTCATAGTCACGAGGAGTTTCCCATTGCTTTACATGGACTGAAGACAGTTTCTGTGTAGCACTTCATGTAGAGACAGACAGGGTGTGTTTTGGCTGGCAAAGAGAACAGCTGCTATTTATTTCCAGTGCACAAGTTAGATACTATTTATTTTCTTTTACTGGCCACTTTTTTAGAATTGTGTCTATTTCTTTAAGAAAAAAAAGTACATTACTTTTGGGACTAAAAATAAATATGTTAGCAGTGGAGTTTTTAACTGTAAAACTTCAACAGTGAGCAAAGCTTGTTCTGGAATACACCCCTTATCTCCATGGTTAAGATTATAAGCTTTGATTTCAGCTTTTGTGGTTGCAGTGAAGAGCCTGATAACATCAGCTGAGTGTAACAGATGAAGTTGCATTTGTAGGAGCTGAGTTGTGTTTGCAGGGTGATAATGTTGAGAATTGCTGTCTGCAAAGCTTTCAGACAAAAATCTGCAGCAGTTCCACAGAAAATGGGGACTGTTCTATGCAAACGTTGTCCATCTGACACTGATGAATGTGTTTTTGTTAACATACCAGAGTCTAGATTTTTTTGCTGATTTTTGGGCCTGTGGTGTTTGCAAGATGGTGGTTGTGGTTTCATTTTCCATCTAGCAGCAAACTTCTGAAGATAAAAGTCTTTTGAAATTTTTCTTAGTTACTCTGCTTGCATTATAAACCTGTCAGATGTTGGACACTTACTTTCAGAGCCAGATTTCTTGTGGATAATTTGCTTTGTTTCAGCAGTTGGAAAGTTCTAGAGCTGAATGGAATTCTTCTGTTTGCAGATATCTTTTGGGTGGAGTTCTGTGAAGATTGACATGAGTGCAGCCAAAAGAGACCCTCGTCCCATTATTCCCTTTGGACTGTCTGCATTTGCTGCATCTTTATTTGCCTTAGGACTGGCATTAGGAACAACTATTGCAGTTGGGATGCTGTTTATTATCCAGGTGAGTCTCTGGCTCTGTTACAAAGAAGTTAAAAGCAGTAAGTTTTGTGTGCTTGTGGAGCAGAGACAGAATTCAGGATTGAGATAAGAACAATTGTTCAGGGCTTATGTTGTTTATAACTTTTCCAGGGATTTATGTAGCTTTGTTCCAGTTTCTCTGTTACGACAGTTTAAAGGTTTTTTCATTATTTTTCATGGGAGGACTTGGATATGAAAATCTAATGAACTAAGAAAACATGAGATGGATTTTATAAACTCTCTGAAAAAGGCAAAATACTTTTCTTGTCCCTGCAAATATGTGAATATGACTGATGTATTTCTTAAGATGTTGGAGATGTTTAGAAGGAAACAAAAGGACACATTTTAAGCATAAAATGCAATACTGTGTGATACTATCTTACATGTGTAATTCTAGAGTGTGTATCTCTGCTGAGGGTTAGCTTCTAACAAATGTTTCAGTTAAGTCTAAAAGTTCCTTTGTTCTTTAAAACAAATTTAGTTTGTTAAGTGAAGCTTTCTTTGTATAGCTGATGTATTCCTACAGAAAATAAATCCTAATTTCACCTAACACTTTTATTTCAGATGAAAGTAATTTTGACAAATAAAACTTCAATCGAATCCTGGATTGAAGAAAAGGTAGGCTTTTATTACAGTATTCTTGTACTCTTACAAAGTCTGTTTCCTACATTTATAATTTTTTTTTTCACCTCGGGGTTAAACCCAAAGATATTATTTAAATTCACCCCGACCTAACTCCTACAACAAGCTTTTCCCTTACTGTCTCTGAAATTCACTGAAAGAAATGCGAAATTATTTAAATTAATAGATTTTTCTTTTGCTTTGGAGGAGTTTGTTGAACGTAGAATAATATTTGCTTTGAAAAGACTTTGCTTATCTACTTGAAATATGTGGGTGTTTTCATCTGAAACTTGAGCTTTGTCACTACACCTGCCTGTAACTTTAATTATCCACTTCACTGACCCATTCAAAGTGGCATCTTTTGATGATCTTTTGACTCATGGTTTACTCCATTTCTTACTTTGCACTGTAAGGGAGGATTTTCCTTGATTTAGGAATATTTTCCTTGATTTTAAAGAAGTACTTGAAAATGCCTAGTCTTCTGTCCTTTAAATTTCTCCTGGATTTCCTTATCTTTATAGAGGTTTTCACAAGATTTTTCAGGAGAAAAATAGTCAAGCAATAGAAGCTAAATTCAGAGTAAGCAAAACTGACTCAGTATTTAGAAATTAGTTTGGTTCTTCCTGGGATTTTTTTTGTGTAAGTCCACAAAGATTTCATAATGTTTTGTTGTCTTTCTTTTATTTTGTGTGCCAAATTAGCATGAGAATCTTGACTGTGTATAAGTACTTAAAGTATTGCAATGTCAACTCTTTGCACTCTTTGCTGGATCCAAGTCCTGTTAGACCTCTGAATAGTGGGATAATGGAACATAAGTGAAAGAAATCCCCATTATCACTATATTGTACGATTTGGAATAATATGTTGAAATTTTTACTGTAAAACACAGGCTGCTAATGTGTCCTTTTTGAAAGCTGAGCACAGACTGTGGTACATAAATATTTAATAAAATGGCATTATTGCAACAGAGAGCACTGCTCTGTGGCTGCTCCACTAGATGTCATCAGAACTGTGAGAATGTAAAGCTTGTGACTCTGGAATGTGGGCATTTCAGATCATGCCTTTGTGTGCATTCTTAGAGGAAGAATTGGCACTTCAGTGTTGAGTCATGTTCATGATCATTAATCAAAGTATTCTGAGCTGTGGAAGCTTTTGTATGTAACTGAGAAATAGTCAGGCATTAGTCCCTTAAAAAAGGCAGTGAAGTAAGATCAGAGTGTGAAGGGAATTATCAGTGTAGTCAGTGGACTCTCTTGTTGAAGAGTAAATGGGGGGTGACAGGGATGGGGACACCCAAACCAGACATCCTTCTGGATGCTGCGATTGGTTTACGTAGTTTTTAAAGCCTGGGTTGATATAGCAGGAGCTCACTGCTCTTGCCTGAAAATACTTGCCTTTAGATCCCATGGACCCATACAGGGCTTATGACCCAGCCTTCTTAATATTTACTGCTTGACTGGAGTTTGTAGGGTGTTTTTATGTACTGCATTTTCTAATTATTTTCTAGGCCAAAGACAGAATCCAGTACTACCAAACGGGTGAGACCTTTATCTTCCCCTATGATATGGGGAGTAAGTGGAAGAACTTCAGGCAAGTGTTTACATGGTCTGGGATTCCTGAGGGAGATGGCCTGGACTGGCCAGTTAGAGATGGATGCCACCAATACAGTTTGACGGTAACTGGTCTTAATGGTATCTCAAGTTGATTGTCCCCACTGTCCAATTGTCTGCTTTCCTTTGCAATAACAGACCAGCTTTGTTAATAACTGAAATAGACAGGCTTGAAATCCATGTACCCTAAATGTTCTCCCATTTTTGATGCACTAAAAAGTTACACTTTTGTGAGTGCTTCAAACTGCTTTCCTGTGTTTGTTGTATGATTTCAATAGCTGGCTTCATTTTGTGTTGAATGCTGCCTAAATTTCTGTTTATAATCATTGTAGATAGAGCAACTGAAACAGAAAGCAGACAAGCGAGTAAGAAGTGTAAGTATTTGCGAAGTTTGGTCTAAAATTACTTTGAAATAGCAGTATAAGTAAATGTAATTAATCAACACAAACGAAGTATAGCAATCTCTGGTTAATTAATCTTGGCATTTAGCCTTTGCATTTGCTTCTTGGTTTCCAGATGGGAACCATGATACATGATAATAAAGAGGATGATAATGAAACATGATAATAAAGAGGACTGTGCTTCATTGTTAAGCAATAATTTAGAATTTAGAGTCCCTTCGACAGCCACTGTCATTATGTTTAAATCTGTGGTATGCTTGAATTGATTTTTTTTAGTGTGAAACTTATCAGTAAAGCCTTCAAATAGCCAATTGCTGTGTTGTGTTCCAATCTGTAGGTGCGGTATCGAGCCATAGAGGATTACAGTGGTGTCTGCTGCCCTGTGACTAAAGGTGTTAAAACATTCTTCACAACACCGTGCACTGAAGAACCCAGAATTGCACTGAGTAAAGGGGATCTGATTTTAGCCACCAGAGGCTTAAAGTTAGTGGCTCCACACCTTTATATTTGGTTAAAAGAAATATTGAGTTGAGTTCTGGCATCTAATTACCTGTTATGCTTCCTTCCCCAGACACTGGATGTATGGTGAGAAGATTCTCATCTCAGCTGCTGATGGTATGGAGCAGTTAATTTCACTTTTTCTGTTGAAAATTGCAAATCAATTTTATAGCTATCTAGAAATGTGGCCAATATTATATGTTCACTTCTCAAAACATAGAATGATAACTGGCACTAGCTTCTCTACACTCTCCACAGCTTTTATTCTTTACATCTAATAGACTTCCCAGTTTTGATAAACATTAAATGACTCTGTCAGACTGGCAGAACACTCATGTAGTAGTTTATTGAAAGTTGAGTGGGAAGGGGGACACTTCATATTCTAAGAAAAAGTTAAGACTTTTAGCCTATAAAGAGGTTAAGAATGATTCATTTTTTTTTGATATTTAAATGGTGGTCTGTCTTAAACACATCCAGGCTTCCTGCCTACACACCCTATAGAGATTAATCTTTGTGTATCTTAAAAACTAGGAGACATTATGTCTTTGGTTTGGAATAATTTCTGTAGACTTTAATATGCATTTATAAAACTAACTGTGGGTGTTGAAGATATTGAAGACTGCTGCTGGTCTGCAGAGGGTCAGCATCACAGCCACCTGCATTGAAACTTTCACATTTTTCACTTCAGACCTCTTGCTTTGGACTGAGCTAAAATTTTACCTGCCAGAATGTGTGTTGGATTCTGTTGTTTCCTCTGTAATTAACACAATTGTTAATTAATTGCATGTGCATTTCATATTTGCACAAGTCAGACTGCCAGCAGTCACTACACTGGAAGAGTCCACACTTTTCATGGGAGGTCTGAAACCTTCATGGGCAGGAAGTGCCCTGGCAGCTCACTCCAATAAACTCCTTCAAACATCAGATACAGATAAACATGGCAATTGTATTGCATTGCTTATTGTGAAGACTAGCAGGACATATCTCCTCTATTGAATGTTGGGTTTTTTAAATCAGCTAAAATGTGGTGTGGATGGAGAACTTGGTGAATGCTGAGAGGCTGGATCAGACTAGACATCAAAAATAGGATGAGTTTTGTTGGGAATGTATAGCAAAATGCTATAAATAAACAGGAATAAGAAGTTGCACGACAGCAAGATGGCAAAATGAATGATTAAGTAACAGTTCTTCTGTGGAAAAAAGACCAATGATAATCTTAAGATGAGTCAACACTTTCAGAAGAGAAAAAGCGTGCAGCTTCCCAGATGCTGAAGTAAACCTTCCATCCTCCTCAGCATTTGCAGAGACTCTGCTGAAATACTCCTACAAGTACAAGTAGTTACTGCATCTCAGGAAAGAGAAAGATCAACTGTAAAGGGTTGAGAGGAAAGCAAAGAAAATTTAGAATAATTAGAATAATAGAAAATTTGACTTAGAAAGAAAAGTCAAAAGAATTGGGGTAGTTTACCTGGAGAGGAGTGGAAAATGGGAGACAGCCTGGGTATGTACAAATAGTCATGAGTTATGTGAAAGTCTGGTAGACAAGTTGGTTATCTGCTTCCTGTGCCCCTGGTGTGTAGAAAAAGAAGCTGTAAACCTGATTTATAGACAGAAAGATTCAGATAGGGTATAAGGATGAATTTTCTCAAGGAAGGTAGAGCACTGCAAAACTTTGGAGATGTCTGAAAACATTTTAGGTAGTTGGGGAAAATCCGTGCATCCCCAGGCAATGATGTTAGAAATTATTTAGATGTTCTGTCTTGTAGAAAAAAATAACTTAGGTGAATGCTTGTTGTCTCTTCCAGTCCTGTGTTTTTCCTCAGTAGTGGGCCATGTTCTGTTCTAAGTTAATGCAACTTTTCATGTCTTAAGGTGGAATAAGAGAACGAGGCTGGTTCCCTAGGAAGTGTGTGGAAAAATACCAGTATGACTCTGAAACGGATCAACCAGTGGATGGAGAGAAGAAAAGCAAATAGCCTTCTAATTTTTTAAAATATAAAATGGAATTTTTACTTCAGACCACAATCCTTTACTTGAAATTTTCTGTATATTACTTTAGACTTATGCAATGAATATGTTAGGATGAGGTTTTCTTTTCCTCACAGCTGAAAGGGTTGTAAATGCTTGTGCCATGGTTTGCATACTTTTTAAACAATAAATAATCCAAGAAGCCATTCAGTGGATTGCCTTCAAGATGCATCTTTTTCATCACAAGTCAGGATTTTTTTTTCTGTTTAAATTGCATTTTGAGCGTTAAGATTTTAGGTTTTTTCCTCAGCCGCATCTGATTGTTATGCGTGCTGCTTATATTTTGTATTTCTCTGAAGCTGCCCCTGAAAATAAACACCTGATTCAAATTCCAGATAAAATTTGTTACCTGTGACTTTTAATGATGTGAATTGTCCACCTCAAATAAATGATACATTCATATTCACTTGTGGGTTCAATTGTTCTTAGACCTAGAAGAACTAGTTTGTAGGCATGGGAATGTGGACTGACTGGGAAGTAAAGATTTAACCTTGGAAGTTGTTTTTCAAGGTTAAAAAGGCTTCAGTTGTTGCAATAGGAATATTTTGTGCTTTTAATGGCAAAAATTACATCCAGCACTGTCTGTTCCCTCTGAAATCTGAGCCAGTACCCAAGAGATCTTGATCCATTTTAGAGTGAAAGGAAGCAGTATCCAAGAACAAAACATTTTGTGAGTCTAGTTGCTACTAATGATTAACAGCCTTCTTAAAGCATTTTCATTTCACATCTAGTATGGATTATTAGGAGGAAGACCTTAAATGGGAGTAACTTGTACTAGCCCAAGGTTTTTTAAATGTCTCCAAAATGCAGCAGGTGCTTTTGTTCTCTCATAGCGTAGAGTCACGTGTCAGCCAGGTTGAGAGGTTTTGAAAATCAGTTCATGTGGCAGAAGTGGCACACAGGAGACCAATATAAAACCAGTTTACACTTGAATTGCTATATATGTTTTATTGTTGAGGCAGTGCCATTCACCCTCCAGGCATATCCATACAGGGAAGTATCACTGTTTATTGGATCAACAAAAGTACTTTCCAGGCACTGCAGCAGGTGGCATCACAGGATTCAGCCCTGAGTTTCTTCAGATCTCAGTTACTCTGGATTTGCTCTCCCCAGCTAACTTGTTCTTTTTTGTGTCCAAAACCAGTTCTGGGATACATTTCTTCTTCCCTGTTTTGTTTTTTTCTCCCAGTCTCACCTGGGGAAAAAGATTAAGCCACCACTGACTTTCATGTCACATTGCTTTAAGGAAAGCATAGGAAATATAAACAACATCATTGCTTATTGAAACATGCAGTCTCAGAGACTTTACAAGCCTTTATAGCCTCACATTTCTGACAAGCACAGTAGGTGACACAGTGGTTACCTGAAGATGTCAAGGTCTTTGGGCCCAGATGAGAAACTGAATTGGGTCAGTTGTTTTTACTAGTCAAAGCTAGAGCTGCCTAACAGCAAGGGAGAATCTTTTGATAAGTCTTGCTTTCATTTTGGGATAGCTGACCAAGAGCACTAAAGAGGGAGAGGAAAAGCTACTAGCTGTCTGAACAAGACAGGGAAGACAATTCTCATCTGCAGACAAAGAGAACTGGCCTAGGAAAGCTACAGATACACCTTCCCCATGTTGCATCTTTGTTAGCACTGCCTTTTGAACTGCTAGAGCCAACTGCTGCAGGGACAGGGAGGAGCTCTCAGCAGAGACAGCAGAGACTCATGGAAGACATAACAAATTTTTCATCTTGCTTAAATCATTTTCTAAAGCAGCAGCTTAACACAAGAAAATCACATATTTCTTGTGGTAAATTGATTGTTTCAGCTCAGCCTAAGCTGAAGACAGGGAAAAGAAAGTCGGGTAGAGGAGCAACTACACTACAAGAGCAAGTCTGGGCTACACTGTGTTACTGCCTCATGTCTGGAGCTGTGGCTGACCAGTGACAGCATGGGGAACAAGTTCATGTTCTGCAGCAGTTGTGTTCTGGCTGCAGCCATACAGAGCCAGGCAGCTGAAAATGTGGTTGCAGCAGAGCCACAAGTAATTCACACAGGCTTTAGCTTGATTGTGCAGTCTCAATTTATTGCATCCTATATCCTTAGGATTGACAGCTTAAGTTTTACACTTATTAGGCTCAAATTCCTAAGTGTAAAGGCTTCAACACTGCCATTTCATTTGAAAATGTGCAAAAACTGATCCAGTGCCTCCTAAAGAATAAACTGTGTTTGCTGTAGACAAATGTATTTTGCAAACCAGTTGATGCCAGATTACTCATTTTCATTATAAACAACTTATACCTTGTGGTCCAGGACTAGGAACAGGAAATTCACTTCTGTGTTTGCTAAACAGATGTTAGCATGAATTCATACTGAGTTCAGTCTGATTGCAGATCAGTCCACAACAGGTCACAGTGGAGTTCATAAATTTCAGCAGGAAAACAAGGTTTGCTTTTGACAAGTGAGAAGTGCATACGGCTGTCTTTTTAAGGCTGAGGTTCTTGCATGTTTTTGCGTTTTAGTCCAAGAAAGATGAAAGTTCTGGCTTTGCCTAGACAGTTGATGCTCAGTCCCACAGGATGTTAACACTGCTAGTTGTGGGTTATACTACAGCCATCTTCATCCACAAGTCAGTTTTCTCAGGTACTAGAAACAAATAAATTTAAGTTCCTGTTCCCCTCCACTCAAGTCTGTCTTCACCAATAGGCCATGTAGTGTCAGATTTAACTAGTCCATGCAGTTTTAATTAAACTGGCCATTTATTCCTGGGCAGATGAATAGAGGGCCTCAATCTCCTTCTGGAAGTATTTAACAAGGTCTCCTCGCTTTGCCTTCAGTGTTGGTGTCAAGAGTCCATTTTCTACAGAGAACAACTCCGTGTGGATGTACAGGTCTTTAATCTATTAAAAGAAAACAATTTAGTGCATGATGCACAATTAGAAGACAAGCAACAGTTCTTCCTAGCTTCCTTGGGCAAGAATTCTGTCCCAGGAGATTCCGTAACTAAACTGGTTTTTTGGCTGACACAGCAAGAGGGTGGAATTCCAGCACAGTCCCTACAGCCTGTTGTGAGCCTCCATTCCAATCTCTTGGCAATTGCTGCTGTTGCCCTTCACAGCCCCTTGGTGTAGGCAGCCAATGTTTCACTGACTCTTCAATCAGGTGTCTGGGGCAGCTGCCTCAGGGCCCCTCCTGGCACAGGCATTAGCAGGAATGAAGAGTTCCCAGCCACTGTGTTAGCAATACAGGTGATAGTGACAAGCAGGATTTGAAAGTACTCACTTGTTCAAAGGATTTAAGGCCAGCCTCTCTCCCCAGCCTGATCATATCCTCTAAAATAGCTTTCTTCACTGCCTAGAAGAAACACAGCAGAAGCAGAGTGGTTAAAGCTGTCATTCTGTAATGGCAGCTCAAAACCGTAACCATTTGGCCAGTCAGGGAGAGCTGAGGATGGCAATACATATTTCAACATTCAAGATTTCTCATATTAAGGCCACTACCAAGTCATGTCTATCTTCTCACTGGAAAAGAAGCAGTGATAGCTCTTGTATCAAGAGACACCTATACTCAGTTCCAATTTTTGCTGTAAGGCTGCTTGCATGACTCACCCAGCATTAAACCAGTTCAAATTACTGAAAAGAGGTGGCTAGAACAAAGTCAGAGCAATGTAAGATTGGACTTAGAATTAAATTCTGTCTCTAACCCACTAAATACAAAGCCACTTACAGGGTTTTTGCAGAGCTCTTCAAAGGAACCTTTTACTCCCAGTTTTGCTGCAAATTCTGGAAGCATTTCAGCATCAGGAACCACTATACCTATTAGAAAAGACTGAAAACAAGTGGAAATAGTCAGGCTGGGACCAAGATAAGGCATACTAAATGTCTTTGTGATCTTACTTGTGGGCAGTTTCTGTGACCAGTCACATGTACATCTTCATGCATTTTCAGAGTTTCAAAGGTAGCTATGAGGATTTCCAAGTCACTGAGAGTTGTGACAGCAGTAATTGAAGTACTGATGCAGTTTGTTATGTGTGCTGAATGATCCAGCAGTTACTTTTGGCTAGTTTGCAGATTGAAGACTGGCCTCTGCTAGCATAGGTAACACCTCCATGGCAAAGGAATGGAGAAGCACTTCTGCTGTGCAGAAAGGCTAAGAGAATTGGGGTTGTTCAACCTGAAGAGAAGGTTCCAGGAAGACTTTTGAGGCCTTTCAAAGCTAAAAGGGAGCTTGCAAGAAAGATGGGGACAAATTTTTAGTAGGGCTTGTGGCAATAAGGCAAGAGGTAATGGTTTTAAACTGTAAGATAAGATAAATTTATATTAAATACAAGGAATTTTTTGAAAGTGTGAGGGTGGGGAAACAGTGGCAGAGGTTGCCCAGAGAGGTGGCAAATGCCCCATCCCTAGAAACATTCAAGGTCAGGCTGAATGGGGTTCTGAACAACCTAATCTAGTTGAAGATGTCCCTGCCTATTGCAGGGGGACTGTTCATGAATGTAAACTCCACAGAGCTGACCTGACATACTAATCCCACACAAATATGTAATTAGCCTTTGTAATTAGACCCAGCTTGCAACAATGCCAGTTGTCACTTGGGAAATCTATAGGTCTGAGAACATCTTCCTATAAACACGGCTCTCTTAGGAACAGATTTTGTTCAAGGGCTCTTGTATGTGCATACATTTGTGCCCTGAGATCATTCAGAACTTCTTGTGGGAGGAAATCTTGCAGGATACTCACTCCTAACATCACTTACCCTCAGACTTTCCCCATGTACAAAGACCTGGGCTACAGCAGCACTTCTAATATAGACATTTTCTATCTTCTCTGGAGCAATGTATTCTCCTTGTGCAAGTTTAAATATATTCTTCTTCCTATCAATGATCTTCAGTGTTCCATTCTAGAAGTTAAAAGTGGAGGTCATTAGTTCCAAGTCACTGTCTTGCTTATATAAGAGAAGATAAACAGGCTTTGTTTTGTTGTATGAAAGGCACATCTGGAACTAGTCTAGAAACCACATATGGGTCTTTGCTTTCTACAGAGAGAAGGGTTTGTCTAATTTTTCCAGTTAGCTCAGGACATGATTAAATAGCTCCTTTATTCTCCTCTGACAGAAACCAAGATGCCTTGTATCGCTTCTACAGTGAAGAGTAGTCTTAACTATGGACCTTAACTATGGGTGTTATTTGATACCTTGTAACCTAATTGGTCTTTGGAGCTTTCCCTGGAGTTACCTAGTGAATCTACTATGTAGAGAATTTTATCCTAGAATTCCATCTTTAGAGATTACTGTGAAGTAACAGGAATTCACATGCAAGAGATGGTTTGTGTTAAGCAACTACTCACTGGCAACCATTTCCCTATGTCTCCAGTGTGGAGCCAGCCATCTTTATCAATTGCTTCTGCTGTCTTCTCAGGGTCCTTCAGATAACCCTTGAACACATTTGGTCCTTTAATGCAGACCTATTGCAAGTAGAGAACACTGTTAGTCACCAAGTCTTATGTTTCAGTATTTCCTGACATGCACAGGAGACAGTACCTACCTCGCCTTCATTGTTAGAAGCAAAGTAGCTCATTTCTTCCACATCATCTAGTTTTATGATATTACAAGCCAGAGGGGCTCCAACATGACCTAAGAGAAAAATAAAATAAAATAAATTAATAATTAAAAAAAAAGACTGCAGTGATAGTAGATACTTACTGGGTTTCTTCACTGCTTTAACAAGGAACCAGTATTGTTTAAAGGAGTCTGGCATCAAGTGTTCAAGCAAGTTGTTGCAATGGCATTTTCAGACAGTTAATGTAGGACAAATAGCAGGTAAGTCTCAATGCTTAGACCATTATTGGTGTAATCAACCACACCAGCCACAAACCACTCCTGCCTCCTCAGGACCCCCTTTCATAGATCCTGGTATTCATTTGCATTTCATCCTCATTATGCTCTGCAGTTACTCTCTTCACAAAGATGGTGGCTTGAGTCTGAAGTTAGAATATCCAGTACTGCTAAGATAAAAGCTAAATCTTCAAGGTCCTTCAGGAAGTCAAGTATCATGTCTAATATTTTTGTGTAAAACATCATTTAGGAAAGCTAGTTTCTTAAGGCCATTTGGGAAGTTCCTATCCAGTTTGCTCTGCTCTCTCTATTCCTTTTCTGTATTCTGAGACAAAGCCTAAACTGACCTATGACACTTTACACTGGAGTTTCTCATCTGGTTGAGTCAAGAATTTTAGTACCTATAAACAGACAGGTGACTGTTGCTACCAAGAATCACTTTGAGTACCCATGCTTTAATTTTCATTAAACTAAAAGTATTAAAGCACCTAGGCTTGAGCACCCCTTTATGTGGGCAGCTCTGGGAGACTTTACAAGTCTCAGCTCCCATACCTGTTGTCCAGTCTCCAGGCATTGAGAAAGTGGATCCAGCTGAGCATTCAGTCTGGCCATAAGCTTCAAAGACCTGTGCAAGAAAGGATGAGTATTCCTTGAACATCAAGCCCTTGGTGTGAAAGGCCTCAGTTTCAACTGTGTCCATGCTCAAGTCTTCTTAGGAAGGAAGCCAAAGCAACCTTTGCCTTTAAGATATCTTGACCTTATTGGTGTAACCAGATGTTAAAGTTCACCTATCCAAACTTGCCTTCAGTCACTTTGTTTTCTGTTCTCAAATGTTCTACACTGGGAGCTCATTGACTGTCAGAATAAGCCACAAAACTCAGAGGCAACTGCCTAACTTTGGGTGCTGCATGTTCCTATTTCTGCTGCTCTATTCCTCTTCTCAGAGCCTACAGCATAGCTTTTTGGTAGTGTAGTTTGAAGTGGGCCCTGCAGAATTTATTTTTCCTGTTACAGTTAACTCAGATGAAGCAGCCTGTAAATGCCCAAGCCTGACAGCATTTTCCCCATGAGCAAGCTGAGCTGGACCCCAGCTATATCACTGGTCACTCATTTGTGCATAGTCAAACAGGGCTTACTTTAAAAGAAAACTCAGCTTACCTGACAGCCTAATGCTGCTCTAAGAAATGTCAGGACAGAGGGAGATATAGGGGCTGCCCCTGTCACCATGATACGCACTCTTCCACCCATGTTTTCCTACAAGTGAGAAAGAAGCCATCAGATCCTCCAGTATTACATTGCTTAGCTCCCTTACACTTGGAATAACTTACCTGAGCTTTTTTGAAGACTAGCTTGTCCCAAATGCTGTCATTTCGAATGATGCCCTGTTTTATTTCAGCCATCTTCATAAACACAGCAAAATTTAACAGGAAACGCTTTGTTGGGGTGTTTGCAGCACTCTGGATCTGCAAAGAGAAGAACCAATGACTCTTGGGTTTAACTGACATCTGTGCATCTCATTCTTGCCTTGTTAAGAGGCATCAAATCTTACTTCAGTGTTCTAGGGTCTGTCTTCATCACTGCCATATCTAGGAGGTGACCCAAAAGCCAATACTAATTCATCTCACTGCTGAAACACTACAGCCATAGCTTTGAGGAACAGGGATCCTGTTAGCTTTGCACTTGATTCATTTGAATTACAAAAGTAAACAAAGCTTTTGTCTCTTAACAGCAACAAACCTAGCCCAGTCGTGTTTGGAAACCCTCTTCTTATACTCCCAGAACTCTTTCCATCTCCCCAGAAAGGATTCTAAAAAATTCTTCCTGCTAGGGGGTCATTAACTAGCAGTGATATTATAACATATTCAGCATTATTTTGTATTTGTATGCTTTTTTGGATAAATGAACACAAAGAACACTTAGCTAAAATTGCTCACGTACCTTGTCATATACTCTATTGAGCAGTCTTGGTACCACTGGAAATAGTGTTGGCCTCAGGGTTTTCATGTCATCTGTTAGCAGCTTGATATCTCCTTGGAAGAAGCCTACTTTTGCTCCACAGCTGTATACCACAGCCTAAAAATTGACCAGACTAACCTTAGTCAAGAAGAATTCCTAGCTTCACTAGCCATAATTATTAGTCTGTGAAAAGCAGCATGATTTCCAGTGCCCAGTTATTACAAAATACAGAAAGTTACTGTGTGAATAGGTATTGAGGACATACAGATTGTTAACATGTCTTTTACTATAATTTGATTTATAAAAGCTCAGATATATATATCTGTACATACCTGTACAACTCTCTCAAACATGTGAGCCAAAGGAAGGTAGGAAATGGCAACATCTGAACTTGTACACTCAACTGTGTTCTAGAGGGAAAGGAAGCAGAAGTAGGTTAGCGTTTTCTATGCCTGCTTGCATTACTTTTAGGTAGAAAGTAAATAAAATGTGGATCAATTTGAGTACTTTGAGACAGACACTTCCAATGACTGAAGCAACTCAGGCTCAGGCTCGTCCATCACCTCCTCAAGATTTTCAGCTGTCACTCAAAATTAGTTTTATGTTTTGGCAAGACTTGAAATAGCTTAGTACTATTGTATTTAGGACTGACTCATTCTAGAATAACTTCTATGGAGAAGTTCTTGTTCAATTCAAACTAAGTTTTTGGTCATAGTATTGTCTCATTGAAAAAGGGGCACTTAGGAAAGCATCAATGTCTGGAGTGAATGGTTTACAGAAAATATCCACATTAAAGCTGGTTTAATGACTGAGGGACATATCCTGGAGAGTAACTTACCTCTGTGCATCTAAGGAAGGCAGCAGCATTTGAAACAACATTCTGATGTGTCAGCATGGCTCCTTTAGGGTTACCTTTGGAGAAATCAAGCAAGGTGACCTGTGGCTCTGACTGCTTCTGCTGGCAGTTTCCCATGTCTTGTTTGGCTCAGTTTGAACTATCTCAGTACTAAGCTCAGTCCCAGCAATTATTGTTGTAAGAAATCAAAAAATATGCCTTGTCTTGAGTGCTTTCAGCTATGGATATTGCATAAAGGAGATGGCTACTGAAACAGCATAAAAATTGGGAGTAGCATAGAGAATGCTGAAAAAAGATTTTTGTTTTAGCCCCTGTGGATCAAAATACACAGTTGAACAACCAATCTCTTGAACATCAAGGCTGCATTTTCCATAGGGTAAGACAACATGAATTTGGCTTTTCTTGCCCCCAGTTCTAAGAAGCTTTGTCGTAGTGCACTTGACTTGTAGTGACAGTATCCCAAGTAAAACTGCAAGAGTGGTTTGATACTGCTCTAATTTACTGGTTTACTTCCATATTCTTAGGATTTCTTCCTTTTTGTGCAGGGAAGCTGCATGGGGAGGGTCTTTCAATATATAAACTATCACTTACCTGTGGTTCCACTTGTAAAACACACAACAGAAAGATCTTCAGGCTTAGGAGGCTAGAGAGAAAAAGCCACATAAAGTCAGTGTGAGGATTATTATGGTTATCTGTAATTACATACAATTCCTAATTGTGATGAATCAGGAATTCTAGTTCACAAAAAAAATCTGCCAACCTCCTCTACTAACAGCATAGCAAGATGTCTTTCCAGAGACTAGTTTTACAAGTCTATAGCTGTTTCATAGAGATACTTACAACTGGTTCTCTGATGTTGTTTTTTCCCAGCTCCTGTGTTAGAGAAAAAACACAGCTTAACAGATGTGCACAATAGATGAATAGGTAATTGCATTTCAAATGCAACACCTGTTTTACTACTTTGCCTCTTGATATTCTGTCTCATTTATACAGAAACCTCTTCCTGAATCCAATACACATAACTCTGAAAAACTGTCTGCTGCAAGTGTGCAGAGGACACATTTGAATGTGTGGAAAGTGATCAGAACTATTTAAGGAATTTGGAAGTCCTGAGTGGAAAGGTTTCCTACATCTATTTACATGTATGCAAGCTTAAGCCTAGTATTGGGATGTCTAATCAGCCAGTAATTTGTATTTACAGTTCTGATTAGACTCAACTGCCAGCTTAGAAGCCTGATAAATCCCGTTACAACAGAATCATGAATTAAGCTAAGCAAGTCTTGGCTGTTCACAACACATGGGCACAACTTTAGTCAACGGTTTGAACTCTGCAACTCCCTTTAGCTGAAGATACCAAGTTTCAAAATGACTGCTCATCAAGGTGTCAGGTACAGGCATGACAACTGGGTAATTAACTTACATTAAAGTGTCATTGCTGTGACAGATCAAGATATTTAGCAGGCAAGGTATTCCAGAAGCCTTTAGCCACCTACCTCAACCTCCTGCAGTGACAGAATTTCAATTCCCACTTTATCTCCTCTGTCCTTGAGCTCTTTATCAAAGAGATCCATGAGAACAATAATCTTCAGACACGGGGTCTTTTTGTCCTCACAGTTCTTAAGCAAGACCTCTGCCTTTGCAGGCGTGTCACAGATCACCACACTTATATCAGCTACAGAAAAGAAATTACCAGAAATCTATTTAGAAGACATGAGGCCAGTGACAGCTCAGCAGCACATACTTTTAGAACATAATATTGGTTTGGTGCCATTTGCATTTGTTCATATGGATTCAGTAGCTGTCATACAGTGCTAAGGTTCCTCCTACCATACTCAACTGATGGGGCAAACCTGATATTCTGGCAATATAAAGTGATGGCAAATGCTGAGGAGCTGACGAGAAATATCTTTGCTCACAGTCAAGATGGGCATTGAAACTTTTGGTATTGCTAAGATATTGTTTAGATTTAGCCATCTTCCTTAAATCTAAAGAAATTAAGGGCCAACTGAAAGAGGTAGCTAAAATTCTTGAGTTAATACTTCAGCTTTCCTGTAAATGCAGTTACAAAGGCCTTTTCCTTTAAGTCAGCAGAGGAACTGGATTTGCCTGACCCTGCCATTTCCCAGTTAGACTGGTAAATCACAGCTCTGTAATCCCAAGACAAGACCTGTTTCCAAGGTTCACCACCATAACTGTTGAAGTGATTTTGCTTGGAAAATTCTGTTTATGGGACGGATCCCAGATCAGTGTAACAATGGTGGATATTTATTTCCCTCATATCTCTCCTAAGACTGGGGAAAGAAAATCTGAAGATTTATTTAACTTCCTTGCCAATTTCTTTCATGATGGCCTGCTAGATGTTGTTTCTGTAGAACATGCAATAACCAGACAGGTTAAACAGATTTAGGCATATCTTTACCCTTCCCTCCTCCACTCTTTTCACCCTACAACTTTATATCACTCCACTCTTTTCACCCTACAACTTTATATCAGACACACACATATAGTCTTAATTTACGTGCAAAGTCTGTCTGCATTGTCTGATTAGCACTGTGGGAGTTCAAGATTGCAAAATCTCAAATAGCAAATAGTTGAGCATTCTGATTGCAGAATGGTCCACAGGATCTAACAGATCCTTCAGTGGTCTTGCAATCAAAAGAGTAGGAGAGGCAGGAAGACCAGTGAATTCTTCTAGGCATTGAACCATGTGCCCTGCAAAGCAGTTTCACTAAAATTTGTCTATAAGAGCAGTAAGGTTAAAGCTACTCTGATTTTTGCAAATTTCCTTGAACTTAGCCCTCCCAAAACAAAGTTTCCTAGAAAAATCCTTATGAAAGAGTGGAAGTCAATATTTACCTTTGTTAACAATGTATACAATGGCCTCTGGTCCCAGAGTGTCGTAGAGTGGAACAGCAACCATTGAGTAGGTGTAGCAAGCATACTCTGAAATGATCCACTGAAAAGAGAAAACAGCACAACTAAGGAAAACTAGGAGCCCTCAAGACAGGATTGCCTACAGACTTCATACAGCTTGACTAGCCCATGCACGTGGCAGTGGGGGGCTATGGGTGGGGGGTCCTGAAGCTATTTAGACTCTCGTCTCACCCCAAGGTGTCAGAATAGTGTAGGAAAGAACACACAATTTGTTGCTTACCTCTGGCCTATTCTGAGCAAAAATGCCAATAAACTGGTCTGATGATGGTTGGCATCCTTTTTGCAGAAGCCCTGATCCCAGGTATTTAGTTCTGTCCGAAACCTGCAAGACAGTTATTCCCCCACTTTAGTGTTACAAGGCAGTATGCCAAATTAATTCATCTGTCATTGACAATACTCACCTGTTTATATGTCAGCCACTGATAAGGTTGCTTGGGTTTCCTGTAGCCTAGGCAGTCACCATTTCCTAATCAAAGAGTTCAGAAAAGTATTTTCAGTACTGAAGTTGCATAACACTACAACAGAAACACTTGAAGTGGGAAATGTTTTCTGTCAGACATTCAGGTAACTTCATGGAGCAGGCCAGTTCCAGCAGGTCCATAGTTAGGCACTTTGCCCAAACTAACATTGTAAGACTCTTAGCTTTATCCTCACAGCAATACTTCTAATATCTGGTAATATTTTTTCCATTGCACAACCCATGTGAGGTTGAAATAGCTTTGCAAACCATCACATATTTCCATGCACAGGACTTGTGACATGACATGTCCAAATCCGTATCTGTTGTAAACAGGCAGTAATTTCACAGGAAAACTCACATCATAAGACAAAGGAAAGGTGTTTCCCCACCCAGTTCCTTTGATGCTTCGTATCTGCTGGCTCTTGACTGAACTCTACCATCTTCAGCTTCTGATATTTGTTCCTGCCCAGTCTGACAAATAAGACTAGTGCTAGCTTGGGACAGGGAGAAATATGGTGACTTGTCTCTCCACCCCACAGAAGGCTAGAGAGCTTTTGCTAGCCTGCATTATTACCACAGCAAAGACACAAGGAAAAGGATCTTGGAAAAATTTTGTCTACTTGTGATAGAAAAATACTAACTACCACATGCAAAACTTACCAGAAATATTCACTCCTCTCTGGAAAACTTCATACAGGGTTTTAGCATCTTCAAAGTAATAAGAAAGCAGGTTATTATCTGTCAAGAGTGCACCTCTTCTGGCTCCTCCCTAGGAACAGAGCATGGTTATTAAACAGTGCAGAACAGATGAAATGTCATTTATTCCTCAGCCATTCTCTCATCAATCCCCTTTAAAGCATTTCAATAGCATTGCATTGTTAGGGAAGTCTTTTTCCCTTCCTGATTTTGATCTACTCAATCACATGCAGAGGAATTTTCTAGATGGCCCATATTAACATTCAGTTACAGGTTATTGAGAGGCCTTGACTGAGTGCTACCACTTGACTTATTACATGAAGTCTAGCACCAGTTTCAAAGCTGATGCAGTGCATTGAAAATACAGGAAAAAGTCAGTGACAGACAAAGCTATCTGGCAAAAATCCCACCTAACCCTAGTTGAAAGGAGCTGCTGTTTCTCATCATAGCATCTTAAGGCTTCCCTTCTCCCCACCATGCTCTTGAGTTGTACACCTGGGAGAAAAGACTGAGCACATTGGACAGGAGAGTTTTCACTGACACCCAAGGTCAGAATGGATCAGTATTCAAATTAAACTCCAAAACAAACCATTGCCCACAAGCAGAGAAAGCATTACCTCAATTCCTATTGACTGCTTGTTCAAGTCAACAGGAGGTAAAAGGGGTTTTGGCCTGCTTATCACCCACAGAAAGAGGACACCTCCAAATGCAATGAGACTGATCAATGCTGGTGTTGGGAGCGGTGAGAACAATACTTGAAGTATCCAGATCATTGTGCTGGATCAGTGGAGCCAGAGTTGAACCTGAAACAAACAGGAGGTTTAATAGATTTGAGGTAGAAACTTTAATTACCTATGAGCCATAGTTATTTAAGTAGCTTGTTAAACAATACTGCAAATCATTTCAGCAGTTTGGCCCTGGAGAGTCCTGGTACAATAGTGAAGCACACTTATGCAATGTTTTAAGCCTCTTAAGAGATCTTAAGTCACCTGTCCCCATAAATCTTAATCTGTGCTGCATCCACCTCCACAAAAAGCTGAAGTCTGACGAAGTCAGACAAGGAACAGATTCTTTCCATCCTTAAGGAAAAAAATCTGCCTGGAGAAAACCAGTATATCATTTCCCAAATCTATCTCCCCAAGTATAACCAAAAAATGCCTATGGTTCAATGATGTGAATTGTGGAAGTAAGAAAATTTCTCAGTATTGCAAGTGTTCAATAGGAAATGGTTTTGCTGAAATAGGAAGTGTACTGATAAATTACATGTTTGATAGACCTACATGTATGTCTGCAGGACAAACAGTATATTCATTGTCAGCTACTTTTACTGGTCATGCTTGACAAATATTTCAGAGGGTGACAGTGTGGTCAGCCAAAAAAAACCAGCACATTTCAAAACTGTGGAAGTTGCTTTCCACTAGGAAGTGGTGACCTGGAAGTCAATGTGTGCAATGGAAGTCTTGCTGGGAAATACAGAAACAATTCTGCTGCTTACATTTCCCTACTTATCTTCTGTCAAGAGCAGGGAAGCAAAATCTGAGAATGCAGACTTTCTTATAAGACACAGAGACCTGAGCTTTCTACCTTAGAAACAAATACTTTTATCTCCAAAATGTTCTGATGTGTTTTAAGATTGAATTGCCAAGAGAAAGGACTGCTTTTTGTCTGAATCAACTCAGATCTCAGCAACTTGTATTTGCTAATGTCTAAATATCTATGCAGGACACACCACCTCACACTTTGCAAGATGAATAACAACACTCTTTCAAAGGAATCCAAAAAGAATCCCAAAAGAATCAAAGGAACCCCATCAGTAGATAATATGTTAGCTATCAACTAAACCCCTGTACAAGAAGAATACCAGGAGTCCTGTCACAATGAGTTCCAGTTACCCTTTAACTATAATTCCAATGAAGTTGAAGGTATCTTACAAACTGTTAGTAAGTTCAGCCAGGACCTGAAGTCAGAATTTGGGTCTCTGAGCCCAGACTGATCAGTTAGATTACCCAAATCTGTTTTACAGTTTTGTACTTTCCAGTGGCAGTGTTAATCAGCAATGCTGCTGTGTTCCCTAGTGATAAAAGGCACACTTAGCCTGCTCAGCCTCTGGATAAAAAATGGTACCTCAGAGGCTTTTCAGCAAGCCCAAACTGCCAGCTGCAAATCTCCTACATATCTGAGAAATACCAACTCCCTAGCCCTCTTTTCTACTCTAAACCTTTAGTTGCCACATGCCCTTCAAACTCCTGACCTTGGCTTCATGTACTGAGAGTCCAAAAAGATTGTGCTACAGCCAGAAAGGCAGGAACTGCCCTTGGGACTCTACTGATGGGCAATTCCAGTCACTGGGCATATTAAACCAATGGGACCACAAGCTTGTTTGTAGCACAGCATATCACCCATCTCCCCACCCTTACTTTGGGCCTTTATCAATTGAGTCTGGATTAAAAAAAAAAATAAAATAAAAAGCAGAAGCTAAATACAGGTCTACTGATCAAGTTTACATTCAGGGCAAAGCTACTTAGCAGTTTAGGTTTAGCACTGCTCGGTCTGGAAGACTGAAGTTTATTAATAAAATGAATTTGGTAATCAGCTGCTCTTGACACTATATATATCTGGCCCATTAATGGAGCAGTTAGCAAGCAGCTTTCTGCAGTGATTAAACTGCATCTGGTTTGTGGTTTATACTTCCTCTTTCGTTAACATGAGGCAGACACTTTTTCATAGCATGAGCACTGAGGCAGCTAGGTAAAGGCATCTCCATTCTCCATCATGAAAGGTTGGATATACAAACTTTATTTCCTTAGCTCACAGCCCACGACTACATCCAAGTGACAGAGCAAATCACATTTGCACCATTTGTATGTTGGAAGCTTTCTAGACTGACACATCTATTTTCACATCTTTTTAGAGCAATGCCAGAATACTCATGTTGAAACTCCCCTTAATATTGATTATTAGCAATCAATTTGGGCACTTTTCTAGTCTTTTCCCATGCCCAGGTGGCCAGAAGGAGTTTTCACTCAGTGCATTTCACATGACTCTTACCTGGTCATGAAATTTTTCACTCAGTAGTGAGAGACTAGAGCTGTATGCAGGTAACCAGAGAGATCACAGGCCTGTACAGCTGCACCAGTTTTATTGCCTGAAGTGTGCTATCTTCTGCTTATTTTAATAGTACTTTTAAGATGATTTCTCAGAAACCATGAATGTTTTTAGAGTATCATGAAAGGGGTAAGAAACAAAACTATCTTATTTATGGCACCAAGTCCTTCTTTAACTTATTTATATGGCTTACCATTAACACTGTCTGACTAGGTCAGACAGATCAGAGCAGTCGTCACAAATAGCTACTGTCTCTTGCATGGATTTATTTGACAGAAAATTTACTGAAGACACTTGTCTGACCTTTTTGTGATAAGGATCAGAGAACCCAGTAACCCCAAATGTTCCATGCAGCAGTAGATAAGTCACTGAAAATTTTTCCATCAGAGTATTTTCCTGTTCTCACTGACTCACATGCAAAGTAGTTTGTACCAAGACATCTAGGAGGACTGAATATCACGCCCTGAAGGATATAATTTTTTTTGCTTGGACCAAAGAACTCAAAGTCCAGAGTGAACACCTAATCAAGAAATGATCATTAAATGCAGCAAAACTTTTGCCTTCAGGTTCTGAATTGATTCCACAAGTCTCTTGCATAGGAAGGAAGAAAGAAAGAAAGAAAGAAAGATCAGGCAGTAATTTAATCCCACTGTAGCCCACCCAGCATCCCTATAGCTGGTCAAGGATGATATTCAGTTATATTTGAATTAATTTTTAATTTAAAGAAAGACCTGTTGACAAGTTTCTCTAAAGTCTGGGAAGTATTATATGCCCATTAGATTCTAGGGTTTGGTGGGTGTTTTTCGTAACTGTCTTCATTAGCCCTGACTGAGACTATGTATACAGGACTTTGCATATACACTCTTTAAAGATAGAGAGGTTTGTGTTATGTAAAAAAAAGCACAGATGCACAAAAACACAGTTCTAGGTAATACAAAACAAAATGCTTTTCATATCTGAAAAACTATTTTCAACTTCTTACTTTATTAATAGAATATTGACAGTGTTTACTTTTATTTTCCAACACTGTTTCCACAAATGGGCTTTAGTCTCTTCTATCAAAGCACATAGGGTGTGTTATTCAAGTTGTGGCAAGAGACTATCAGCAAATTTGTCTCAATTCACAGAATTAGGACAGCTGTTTCCTATGCTTAGAGCTTTTAATTTGTCAGTCCAAGTAGCTGCTAATTTATCACCTCTGGTATCATCCAAATGCCACTTAATCCTTCTGCTCCCAAAGCAGAAAAGCCAGAGAGAGGACAGGAATCTGTACTTGGTAGACCTTCCTGTCCATGGTAAGAGAACAGCTGCAGCTGTTGGATCCATAGCATCTGTGCTATGGAACAGCTACAACCAGAGTTTAACACACAAATTCAAGTGCCCCATGCATACATAATACCTGATCTATATCAATTTAGTGAAAACTCAGTGCAGAACAAGACAAAACCAGTGCATTTTGGACAGACACCAGCTTCCACTGCAGGGTAAGTCTGAGTACCAGTTGCCCTTTTAAACATCAGAGGGGTCAGAGGTGGAATGTCTGAAACCCCTGAGTTCTGAAGGCTCAACTCCCAGGGATACAAAATGCACAGGATGTCTCAAACCACCTGTTAAGCCTCTTGTGCAATAAGATGCTGGACAGTTGAAAGTGTACTTAGGTTGTCTGCCCTGATCAATGGTCAGGCATAAGATGCACTAAACTCCAGAGTCAAAGGCTTCGTTTTTATCAGAAGAGATTACTGTGATACCATTTACAGTCTTGAGTTCAGGAGTACACATTCTCATTTCTACTGTATCTCCCCCTTTACAGCTATTCCTTCATTACCTGGAAGGAATTAAGGTTATTCTCTATGACTCTCCACGTGAGGAGATTCTCTCCACTGGAAAGTGGCTGATCTTTGTCATCTCCATTGCAAGAGTTCATTATGGACAACAAAGCAACCTCTGATTCTTGCTCAATTTTGGAACAGTCTGCACTGCCTGGGAGAATGTCTTCTGGAGTTAGGTACTTTGTATCAAGTTTGCCTAAGCTTTTGACATGATCATGACATCTTTTTTTCTCAGCATTAGTAAGGTAACACTGACTGTTTATAAGCAGGAAAAGTGGAGTACAGCCACCTACACTAATTAGTTACTTAACCACCAGTAGCTCACTCTTTCCATTTGCTTACGCAGAGCAGCTCTTGCCTGGTGTCATCGTGCAGATGTGAGCCACTTTGCCAGTTCTTACTCCTTGGGAACTTTGTATTACATATTCCTCCTTGATGCAGCTGAAGTCTTGTGTTCCACAGGGTTTAGGAGCATCTAACTTTGAGCATCCAGAGAGAAATTAAAGCACAAAAGCTCAGCAGTGATTTCTGAGCAGAGCCACGCAAAAAATGAAGCAAAATGCTCAGTAGCCTGCAATAAACCCAGGATATGCTTCAGTGAGGCTTTGCTTTTGGAGTACCTGTTCAGAGAGTCAGAGCCAAACAGTTCAAGCACCCTTTGATCACAGCTGAGAAACATTCTGCTAGAGGGTGGGAAAGGACGAGGCTCAGTAACTTACTTTCAGGAAGTAGAGCACTGTGGTTTCTGAGCCTTGCTGATGAAACCTATTGAATTCAAGCTTTCAGTATATTTAAATAGAAAGGCCATTTTCTTACTGTGTTGGACATTACTGCCTCTCCATCAGGAGGGCAACAACATCATGACACTACTTAGTACTAAAAGTTATTTTCTCAGACAAATTGAATAGCCAAGCTTTCATATAGTCCTTATATCAGATTTTCTCCTTGAAACTACATACTCAGAAACATGCTCAACTGGCCCTTTGAATTTTTGAAGAATTTAAAATATAGTCAGTATAGCAGGTTCTGTTACTCTTTATCCTATTGGATAATACAGGTTCGCTTCTTGCAAAATATTCATGCATCAATACTATATTAATAGGAAGTTTTCTCTAATGATAGGACATGTTATTAAGAGCAAAGACTAAAGCTTGATTTGAAAATTCACATAGAACTCCTAAGAAAAGCAGAATATTATCACTAGGCACCTTAGCCACACAGAGAAAAGGTAGCACTTAAAGTTTCTAGATATTAATGTCCATTATTTCATATTATCACAGCACTTCTATTATGAAGAACAAAGAACAAGCACATATCTGAACTTAACTTAGCCCAAGGTCCACATTTACCTGATAGCACACTACCAGAGAATTCTTAGGAGGCTCCTGAAAAACTCATTATCTTGAACCCTGCATCTAATCACTGCACTTGCACCTTGGATTTAGTAAAGCCCATGTGAGTAACAACAAGCAAACTCATGAGCAATAAAACAAATACAGTAAAACTTCATTACTTACACAGAAAATATGGCAGAGCACGTATAGAGATGAGAATTAGTGAGTCAAGGCACCTACCATTTTGAATATAGGGTAGGAAATCAACCTCTTCTCCTTAAGTAAATGGGAGACTTAGTAGCACAGTACAAAACCAACACCACTTAGGTAGCACTCATGTTAAAAACTATAGCCAGTTTCCTGTCCCCAGTTTAAATAAATCAGCAAGCAGAAAAGCACGTTGGGAGGGGAGCTTTGAAGGGGAGGAACTTGCATAGGGGAACTGGAGTGATTAAAAAAACAAACAAAACAAAGAAGAACCCCAACAAGCCACCCACACAAGAGGAAGTCATTGAGCTTTTTTGTTTGTTAATGAGAACAGCTTGTAGTAGATCTAAATGAATTGTAAACCAAAACATTTTGAAATTATATTTATAGTTTTTTCTTTCTCATCTGCTATTATCTTCTCCATGTATAAAGCTGTATTCTCAACAAGAGCAATTTTCTCTCTATAGTTGCATATATGTTAAGGTGAGCAGAGCTTTGTAATACCAGCAAAAGGTTTTGACTACAGCATTTCTCATATACTGCGGCAATGGACTTGCTGGTGGGCTGGATTTCTGCTGATGGTTTTCTTTTATTTGGTTTTGGTCTTAGGTTTCTTGTTGCTGTTGTTGGGCTTTTTCCTATTTTTTTTCCCCCAAAAGCTACCTAATTCTTTCTGTTCTATTATAGACATACATGGGTGCAATTATTTGGACAAGGTAACAGTGAATCATGTTTCAAGCTGCAGTTTTGTTTCCTGCTATGACAGGGATTATTTTTTAGGATTCCACAGTTTCATTTCTTTGTTTAAAAGTTTATAGCTGTTGCAGTTTCCCTTTTTCTCTTCAATACTTGTCTAATATAACTGGAATTTTGCAGTAGGTTTGGAGGTGTGGGAAGAGAGTAATTTCACCTATCTCTCATCTTTATTGCCTTAACCTCAGATTTTAGAATTGTTTTCTCCACTTAGGAGCTTCGCCATCCAACAGTTTTCCTATGCTGCATGATTTCAGAATAATCTGCTTAGCTAGACAAACCATAAAGCTGAGATGGAATTAACATTAAGCATGTACTTCCATTCAAAATACAACCTGTACTGGACCTTGGCTTGCTAAAACACGTAGCCCCTACTAATTGCAATTATGTTTTTATTGCTGCTGTAAACTTTTTAGTATTCAGGTAAACCTAATTTACATGTAGTTGTGGCATTATTTAGCCACGTAGGTATCTTTTAGGGAAACTGAGGATTGATTCACTGATTTTCCTGTAAGCTGTGCATGAAAAAGAAACAGCTTTTTCTTCCTGAAGCTCCTCTGCCTTTGGCTTTGCCTTCCCAGACCTGTTCCTCTGGCATCTCAGAGAAGCTATGAGCTTCAGCTTTAATATTGCCTGTCAGGGGGTATTTGTGCTTACAGAAAGGAGACAAGGCCAGGCTCCCAGCCCAGCCAGTTCCATTATCACCTGCTCTGTGTAGCTCTCTTAGCATTTTCCCCCTTCAGCTATCTGGCCTCAGGCTGTTATTTTTGCAGGAGCAAGAGAAGAAGCAGTGAGTTAGCCCTGTCTTTGGGTAGCAGTGCTGTGTATCTCAGGTGCATTGGCTTTGCTGCAGGGTGGGAGAACATGCCCTCAGCATGGTCCTACCTGGCCTGCCAGGAGTCCAGAATGTGGTGCAGAACTCCACGAGCTGGTCAGGCTACACTCCATTGCCTGGGCTCAGTCACAGTTCCAACAAAAACGGGATTAAAGGATGCACATAGGAAAGCTTCTCCTTAATGATCATTTCTGTTCAATGCTCATAAATTAGAATACAGCTGACACTCTTCCCCTGATACACATAACAAGTGACGTACAAATGTTGAGGCTTTTAATTTTTCATAACTGGTCTGAATAAACTCCAGATTTTGGAAAGGCACAGATCTTTTTTTGCTAGTAATTTTCTGTCAAAATCAAAGCAGAGAATCTCAGCCTTTGCTTCTCTTTGTATATGTATATAAAATTTACATCTGCATCCCTCATTCCCATTAGTGACTTGAGCAGTAGGTAGCTTATGTCTATGGGGAGTTCAGGTTGTTTCCTTTCTGTTGTCACTGTCAAAGAAGTTTTGCATAGAGGATGAATCAGGTGAGGTATTGTAACAAACCTTAAGGTCATGGCACAACATGAGCTTTTGTTATCCAAAGATGCCAACAGAACCTTTCTACATATAGAAAATAGCAGAGGAATTAAATAAATAAAGGGAAAGCATTGGCTCCATGTACCCTTTTCTCTGTTGTCCTTTCAAAACTTGGATTTAAATTTTGTGAGTCTGTGGGAGGTGCAAACTCATTTTATTTGAATGAATTTTGAATTCCAGTTTGTTTTCTTAATGCTATAAACATAATTCTTTATTACTCTGTTCTGCTTTTCAAGGGCTGTGTCCAGCTTTGTAAAGCAGAATAACTGCACTGGAACATAAATTATCTTATCAGAGCACAAGTGGGAAAGGAGGTATGGATAGGAGATGGGCTTAGGACTTGGAAGAGCAGCATGCTTTTTGCCAGTTCTCTTGCTTGCAGCTTGATTTCAGGTCGATCTTTGTCTCCACCATCCTCTCTGTACACAAGCAAGAGCTTGGAGAATGCTCCATCTCTATATCTAGAACAAGCAGTTGTACCAAGGCAATGACAACAATCTGGTGTGCCATACCAGGCATTATAAGGCATTATAGCCAGTTTCTATGTTCTTAGTTTGGGGTTTAGCTAGATTCTATTGTATTAAATGTTGCCAATAAGTTTGTGCAGATAAATGATCTAGCATATTGCAACCTTTTACTGCTTGTGATGCTGTGGAAACAAGTATTTTTATATTTTTGGAACCTGATTTAAACATTAGTCTGAATGGGAGCCTGGCACTGCTACTTCGTGCGCTGTATCTTTAAATAAGCATAACTAACAAACTGATAAGAAAATGGCTTCAGCCTGGACTGTAGACAGGTTTCTACTTCCAGCCAGTCTATAGCAACAGGGAGTTCAGGTGGCTGCTCTCGTTCAAGCTGTGATTTCCCTGTATGCCACCCCTAAGCCCAGACTTGCTCCTTTAATAACACACAGCCAGTTATGCAGCTGGCAGGGTGATAAGGGTGCAATGGATCCAGGTATTGCAGCAAATTGAGATTATTATCCCACTTGCAGTCCTTCTCTGCAGGAGCAGGAAGCCCAGTACTTGGGAAACACGGGCTCTGACTAGGAGGGGTTTGCTTACCTTCCTTCAGTGCTGGAGGAGGGTGGAGGGGCTGGTACAGTTTGCTTCCTTTGCTGCTTTACAACTCCCAAGTGTTGTTCTAGGGTTGGTTCTTCCCCAGCTCCAGTGGTGCTTCCCCAGCTCCCAGGGCAGGACTAAGCCCCGAATCATCAGAGTGTGGCTTTAATAAACAGGCGACACTGCACCCAGGTAACCTTTGAACCTGCCTTGCAACAGGTTCAAAGGTAAAAAAAAAAAAAGAATATTCCTGATCAAATATAAAGAGCAATTTTGGCTGGTTAGAAATGTTAAACATACAAGTCTTGCACAACAACGTTAGAAGAGAGCAGCTCATTGTGAAAACTAACCCCAACCCTGTGAAAGCTGCAGCCCTGGGTTTTTCATAGGGCTCTCGTTTACTCTGAGTGTGCACAGGGCACTGAGTAAGTCTTGCTTCACTGAGGAAAGGTGCCTCTTAGATTTCACTTGGAGCAAGCAAACATATTCCAATATTTTTCACCAGATGCTTTGTGTAGAGTCCTGTCCTGAGCATGTCCAGCCATTGAGGCATGGTTTTCCCTTGCAGCTCCAGGGGTCTGTGAAACAACCTCTCCTTTGGGGTCAGGGCTCTCAGGGATGTACGGGGTCTGGTGATCTCACCATGGTGTACCTTCCCTTTTGATGCTGTGCAAAAGTTAGTGCACTTGCTCAACTGCAAAGTAGGCCAAGCCTGTTCTGTGAGAGAATTCTTGTGTTGATTTAAACACCTGTGGTTTTGGTGGTTTTTTGCCTTCTTTTATCTCTGAAATGGGAATAAGAGAGTACTTGTGCTTAATGCTGCTTGAGAAAGACAGTTGTGAGGTGAGGTATGCAGGCTGAGCTAGGAGGTGGAGCTTCCTGGCTTTGCTTCCAAAGGCTGTGGATATGATCTTTAAAGACATTTTCTGCACATGATCCAAGAGATAGGGCTAAATAGCAAAGTCCTTTCAGCACTCACTTATTAGAGAGCATCCAGTGGGTAACAAAGATGCTAAAGGGCCTTGAGGGGAAGCCATATGAGGAGCTGCTGAGGGCACTTGGTTTGTTCAGCCTGGAGATGAGAAGATTGAGGGGGAGAGCTTCCTTGTGAGAGGGAGAGGAGGGGCACGCAGCTCTTCTCTGTGGTGATCAGTGACAGGACCCAAGGGAATGGAAGCTGTGTCAGGAGAGGTATAGTTTGGATATTAGAAAAAGATTCCTCACCCAGAGGGTGTCTGGGCACTGGAACAGGCTCCCCAGGAAAGTGGTCACAGAGGACAATGCTCTCGGGCACATGGTGTGACTTTTGGGAATGGTTCTGTGCAGGGTAAGGAGTTGGACTCGATGATCCTCATGGATCCATTCTAACTGAGAATATTCTGTGATTCTGTGATGAGTCAAGATAATAAAGCTTTTGTTGATCTAGGTCTGGTTTGTCTGGTGCTGGAATTTGATTCCTGTATGATATCTGAAGAGTAAACTAATACTAACACTTCTCACTGAAGACCTTAAATATTCTTACTTGGTGTAAGGGAATCGGACTGTTTCAGGGGATATGAATAAAAGTGGAAGTACCTGTGCCAATATATTATCCCAGACCTTCTGGTTGCAACCTCCTCTTAGATTTCAGAAAATGCCAGTTTAAGGAGGATGAAAGAAAATTAATGGGAGGGCTTTCTAAACTTGGTACAAAGAGGTGATTCCAAAGTCTCTTGGCTTCTGTCTGTGGGGCACCTTGCATATGGGAAACGAAGCAGTTGATTCAAGGTTTTTACACGGTATGCAACAGATACTAATAATTAGTAGTTGGGCAGGTCCCCATTCAGCCTAAGTAGATATTGCATCATCATCTCAAAAAAGCTGGAGCGACTGACACCATCTGTGGTTTTGGCTCCTAGATGTGTTTTATAAACCAGTGGGGGTGGGGGAGGAAGGCGGGGAAGCATAGCAGAGTCACTTGAAAAGGAAACAAAGCCAATTACCTGAGCTAGCTGTATGTGTAAAGCTGTAACTGCTTTTCCTTCTCCACCCTTTCTCTCTGGTACATAAAGTACATGGCATTTTACCCCGTTTGAACAGCAAATTAATCCAAGTTGTGGTGTTTTACCACCTTTCACCTCTACGGTTTCTTCCTAATGAATTAAAACTATGGATTAGTTCACTGTTAAAAACTGTGAACTGAGCCACTTCAACCCACAGTGAGGTTGTCCTTGAGTCTGGCAGGGAAGGTTCTTGGTCAGACTTCCTGCTGAACTGCTAATAGTGGGTAACCTTTTTTCAGCTTGTTTTGAAAGCAGGTGTGAGAAAACACATTCACAAGTCCTGGAAGACAATGAACTATGTTCTGTGGTGCAGGCTTGTCTCTGTACATCATCTGTGTTCCTTGTTGTTTGCAAATGAGTGATGCTGTAGTTTGTGATCTCAGTGACCAAAGCAGACAGCCAATGACATAAAATAACCTGGATCAGCTGTGCAAACATCACGTATGTCCCAGTTTTGAAAATGAGGAGCTGAAGGCAGACCCACAAACACTGGGGTTTTTTTTCATAAGATTGGGAAAAAAAATTCAGGTAATGAAAATAATATTTTTTCCCCTCAAGACTTAGTTATTAAGCAAATGGATGACAAATGCCATGATGAACTGTCTGTAGGTTAACAGGGGTTCCATTAATATTTCAGGCTAGTTATTTTTTGAAGTCTGAGCAGATTATGGCTCGATATTTATTCAAACTATTACTTTTTGACAGAAGTGTCTGCATGGATGGGGTTTTCAAGATGGCAAGAATATGATCTTTCCTTTGCTATTTTTTACAGGTGACAGAAAGTGCAATAGTTTCCCTTCTTTGTTTAGATCTACTTTCTGTGCTGATTTAAAGTATCACTGTTCAGATTAACACATCTTTCACACGTAGTCATTTCCCCCTTGTGCAATCACTTGACTCTTGAATAATGAAGAAAGGGACCAAAAGGGAACAAAAGAAATTAAAAAGAGCGTGTCTTCCAGCCTTGTTCAAGGTCCACGGCTGAATGCAGTATTCAGAGGTGTATTTTAGATACCTGCCAATGAACATACAGCTGTAGGATATCCCTGAATGCTGCTTAAAAGTTATTCTTCCTGAGGTTGTGCAACCAGTCTGAGCTGTGAAAGAGTGGAGCTAAAGGTCATTACCACGCAAAGCTGGAGTTTAATCACTTCTAGGTACCATATAAGAAGCCTTTTTTTTAATTGGTCTTGTGAAATCTACTCAAATGTAACAGGCTGTTGAATGATAAACACGAGATAAACTCTAATCCTTCAGCCTAAATAGTTGCCCTGACATAGTAAAATTTGGTGGCAGGATATTACAAGTAATTTTTGCTGTATTAAAACATCTGTGTGAAAGGCATAGATGTGTCATTGAACTGTTTTAACAGTTAAGGAGGCTGCATGTATATTTGCAGTTGCTCTGTGGTGCCCAAGAACAGCTGCACACTACTTTGATTGCAGGATCTGGCTGCTGCATGAAATTGAAGAATCTGAGTGAATTTGCTTCTTCTGTGTTACCGCTGACAATCTGCATTCTCCTCTCTTCATGCAAAGTTGAGTGGTGTGTGTGCCTGTGTGTCTATGGTTTTAAAACCAGACAAAACAGAATGTTGAGATAACTGTAGGTGTTAAATACACACAAGTATGAACTGGTACTCTCTGCCTTGCAGGGAAAGAAAGCATCTGATTTCTATCTTGACCTGCTGATTCTAAGCATAACAACTGACAGATAATTGTACTGATTTGACTGGAAACTTTTTAATATGTTATAGAGTGTATTTACATTGGCCTATTTGGGATCAGAATTTGTCCTCAAAAGACTAATTCTTCTGAGCTCTGACACAAAAGAAATATTTGGCATTGATCACTTCTGTTCAATCTGATAAGATGCATAGATGATCCAAAAAGTGAAGCTACTGATTCATTTGCTCAGTAGTTTTTGAAGTCCAGTTCTCTTATTCCACTTACACATTTACTTGAATATTTTGCTGTATTTAGCCTCCCCTACTGCCAGGATAAAATGTGGGCAGTGTAACCAGACATGAAAGTTTATGAATACGGACTTTGACTATTGACTATTCAAACTGGAAGTAGGTAGATGGAGCAAATCTTTCCTAGTGACTTTAGACTTTGGATTTTCATACTAATAAAAGGAAAAGCTGATGTTCAAAGTAAGCAATACCTGACGTGTAATATTTAGATGAGGAAAGTTTAAAGACCACTTGGATTGCTTCTAAGCATTATCAGCACTGTCATTTCATTAGTTGGTTAAATTCTTATTGAAACAACTGAATTCCAATTTTTGCTTTTAACAAGCTTTTGATGTTGCAGTGGTAAATAGAATGGTTTGCTAAGATGTCTGTTACAGTCCTCTCTGTGTTGTGTCCTGGACCTCATCTGTCCCCCTGTGCTTAACAGAAAGGATAAACCTTGGAGTGTATCTCTTTTTCTGATATTCTGAGGAGACTTGAGATCCATCTGTAATTTAGAAACTCTCTTATACAGGGGCTCTTTTTTTCCTTTCAGGCTGAGATAATGCCATTGATGTTGATTACCAATAATTACAAACCAATAGAGGTTCGGCCTTTAAAATATGGCAGATCTTCTACTTACAGATTGTTATAGAAACAATGCAGAATGCCTGTAATTTCTGAAATCTTTTCCCTTGATCTGTGCTTCAGGTCAAGCCTTGACTGAGTCAGCTTTGCCCCAGTTAAAGACCAGGTTAAATACAAGATATATACAATATATATCTTATATATACAATATATACATATACAATATACAATATATATCTCACATTGTAAGATGAGGTGTCCAATGCTTTTGTGATTTAATTCTCTGATTTTCATTAGATACATAGATTTAAAAGACCAATGAATTATGCTGTTGCATCAGTACTGGCATGGTCTTTAATTTCCACATATGTATTTCTTAAAAATCTGTGTAAACAGACCACTGGAGCTAAATTTTAGAAGGTTTTTGAGATCACTGTCACTCAAGATCACAAAAAGAAGTGCTGCTTGGAACTGAGAATTTAGATTTTAATTAAGCCTCTCTTGTTGAAGTTGCTTATGTAATGATTAAAGCACTTGGATTTTGGTGCCTAAAACTAGATTCAGAAATGCAGAGACTGTTTGAGGTAGTTTCAATAGCACATCTAGGTTTTCAGGGTTGTACAGATAAAGAATTTTCAAATTCAATTTTGTGCCAAGTGAAGCTACTGACTTTGAAAAAACCAATTGCTTGACTAAAAGTACATAGTTGTATATTGCAGTTCAGGGGAATACATTGAGGAAAAAAGGTAGTGATATTCAAATTCAGGCAATCAGTACTTCCTGTGGCTGAACTGTAACCCCTGGGTCATGTTTAGTAAAGGTTTGGAGCAAGGTGAGTACATGACTTTGCATACCTGATTCAGTACAGTGTCATTCAGAATCAGTGTGTGATGTATGGGATTGTAAATGCTCCAATGCCCTTCCAAGGCATTTCCTCTGCAGTCACAGCAACAGACTTGCAAAAGGGAAGAATCGGATGGTTTTTAGTTGAGCTACAGCAGATATGATTATCAAAAGGTACTGTAGCAAGTTCATGACAAATCACTAATCAGATGTGTCATGGTGAGCACTTAAGTACAGACATTCTAGTTGAATTTCCATTGTGTTCAGTGTGACTTCTCATGTGTTTTAAAACTAGCATGTTTCTCAGATTTGATTTGGACAGAAAGGATCTGCAATAAATATATAACAAGAACAGGGATTTCTCTTGGGTTAGGATGGCAGCAGAAGTGTCTGCTTTTCTATCCAGGAAGAGAATTTCTACCTGTGCTGTATAACACAGGATGTTACTTCTGGTTTAGATGGAGAGAGATGAACAGCACTACCACTGAGGCAACCTTGCACTTCACTGCTAGTAGTACTCACCTCATTCTCGATTACTTTTTTACTGTATCACATATACCCAGTTGTTTTCCTTCCAGCTGAAGTGTGATAAACAATATATGATAAGCTGTAAAATCTGATCTGCCCTGGGTCGCAATATATATGGAGTCCAAACTCAGGATGCCATTGAAACAATTAAACCAAAATGCTCTGATTAATTAAGATATTTAATTAATATCTGGTGACACATAAAGAAGTCAAAGCCAGCAGAATACAAAATGAAATAAGAGGAAATTATAGAGTCTGAGGTACAGCTGTGCTGCCACTTGGTGACAGCACGTCTCATTGTGCCCTTCAGTGCCACTCCTGCCTGTCAGTGCTGCAATAGCTCTTGCTCTGGTGAACCTTGCCAATGCTTTGGTCAATGTGCCAGACACCTTCGAGCTTGTTATGGCATCTCAAGCACCTCAGAATGCTTCCTACCCACACTGCAGCCAGAAGCTGGGCTCAGCTCTCCAGATTGCTGTCAGCTGCCATTTCTGACCAGTTGTCCTTGGGTAACTTTAGCCCAGCTTTTGTTTATTCTGACTGTGTTTGCAATGCCAGGAGTCTTCTGATGCCTTCACCTTCAGGTTCAGCAGGAGAATGTTTCATCTCTTTTGGACCAGGTTGCTCAAAGGCTGAGGTGGAGTATCTGTTTCTGTGGTTTGCTTGCTTCACCCTCCAAGTCCTGTGATTCTGAGGTTTGGGTCTTAGAGAGCAGTGCTTGGACCAATGTCTCCCCAGTATCAGTGGGAAGTGCTGGCATGGGAGAAGACTTTGTCTAATTTTTAACTCAGACTTGCATTCTGTCTTCTTTGGTAAAACCCAGTTTGACTGCTGCTTTCCCATAGATGCTGTGTTGCATTTCCAAGCTTTTCTGGAGGAGTGCTCTGGCTTAAGACTCTGGGGAGCCAGGAGGATTTTGTCAGGGGCTCTGTACCCTCTGGCATTGTTTCTTCTGCCTCTGACCTCACAGGTTACCGCAGTGCATGCATCTCACTTTCTCCCTCAGTATAAAATTCTGAAATTCCTGTGATGACCCTGTGCTCCTGCCAGTAGTTGCTAAAATGACCTGAGACTTTGGACAACAAGCTGGGAAATTGGGCATGGGGAGGAGATTGAAAATTGCTCCCTCTGTGTAAGTCTTTTGTGAAAGTTAACATAGTGTTAACACTGTTTTCCTGTGGCTTCTCATCTGCTTGTGCTGAGAACTTCCTTTGATACAGATTGCTTTGTGCCTGTGCCAGATCTGGGAGCATATTCCTTCTGCTGTGAAGTTGGTACTTTCTGTTAGGAAATGGGACGGAAGGGGGTTTGTTTGGTAATTATAACAAATGACAGAAGGGTAAGCACTTAACAGCAAACCCAGGCAAGTAGTGCTCTTCAGCTGTACTGAACTCTTGAGTCAGCTTTTTTTTTGCAGTCAGCCCTATCATTTTCTCTTATGAGTAGCCAATTTCTGTTCAGGCTGTTTCCCACTTTCTAGAAGACCTCAGAGCTATTTAGGAAGGAGTTTTATTTGGTCTTTAGCAGTTTCAGAAAGCTGAACCTTATTTTGCTTTGAGGATCTTTCAAACTTTAAAAAGCAAGAGAACAGTTCTAGCTGAACAGAATTGCATTATTTTTTTCTGAAATGCTGAAGCACAATGTCTTCACTTAATTTCCAGCTGGGTTTGGATGTTTTGCCATATGATTTGCTGCAGTTGATAGCAGCCTTGAGAAATACTTTAACTAGTCAGAAACAGACTGCATTTTTAGCCCCAGTCTTGTACATCCTGGGGTGGCACTTCAGGCACTGGCTCATGCTGCCTTAAGTACCTTTTAAGCCTGAGGCAGCACTGCCAGGATTAATCTCTGTACCATGGGATGTTACTGTACTTGAGCCTGCTTGGAACTTCTGAGTGTTTCCTGTTCCTTGGCACACAGCCTGCTCCTTTCTCAACCTTTCAAACACAACACCCACAATAGTATAGTTTGCCCCAAAACTGTGCTTTGAGCTCTTCTGGCAGTCTGCCCATAGCTTTAGATCAATTTACTATGACTGCAATCACAGCATTTTGACTCACTCTGTAGCAATCCAAAGAAGCTGCTTCCTGGTGGAGGTATGCAATGCAAACACTAGAAAATATTTCTGCAATACCACATCTCTGTTTATAACTTGATAACATCCAACTTGAAATCTTCCTTGAGGAAATGATGGCATTTAAGCTGGGCTCATATCTATAGCACATAAGAAAATCTGTCTGTCTGTTGGCAGGAACATGCAATAAATGCTATAAATACTTTCAATGTCAAATCAGCATCATCGGTGAGAAATGGATCATTAATTATATGAGCTTTAGGCAGCTGATTCTGAACAGCAGAGGAAGAGTGTTAAACTGTTCAATCACTTTGCAAATACTAAAACCTGCTTGAATATGTATAGAATATAGTATATCTGCTTCATATGCTGTGCATACACCCCAAAAAAAAGACTTATTCTGTGGTAACACCCTCTGTTCTCTTCTGGCTGCTGACATCCCGAGCTTACTCATGTTTCAGCCCTTGGTGTGGGGTGCAGATCATTGCAAGACTTCCTCCTGAGGTGCTGTCATGTGCCACACTTGATTTCATACACCCACATACTGTAATATACATTGGTGTAAGTAGTATCATTAATTATTCCATATTAGAGTAGTACATCCCGAACCCATCTTGTTGACCAGATGTCAAGGAAAGGGTCCCATATTCCCACAGAGCAGGAGCTACTATAGAAGGTGTTTGACTTCAGCCTCCCAACACAGCTGGAGGACAACCCAAGGTTCTGGAGATTCTGACAAGTTCTGGAAACGATGAGTCTTTCTTTTCTTTCCTTTACTTCTCTTCTATTTCATCCAAAAGGGGTGCACACTGGTGTTTTTAATTTTTTTTAAAATAAGTTTTTGCAAGAAGACACATTAGGAAACACTTCTGTAACACTCAGATTGATTTCATCTCATTTGCATTCTCATCTCCAAATTTTGCAATCTGTGTTTGTTTTAAAAAAAAATTAATAAAAAAAAGGGAAAAAAATCCCCTTGTCTAAGGAGGTATATCCAGGCAATAGAGTTGATGGCTTCAGTTAGCTCTGTGTAGTCACTGGGCTACTTAATATTCTGTAGCACTACTTCATTATTTGAAAAAATAGCATCCATGCTCTTGCTGAGATCCTCCTTTTTATCTTGTGGGTTGAAGTGCTATTTGCTTTCTTCCAGTCTTGCAGTAATTCCACATGCTCTTCAAAAATACAGAGCAGTATATATTGATTCATTATCTCACATATTTCCATGTATCAAATAGTTGTCATAGAAGTTAAGATTTTATAATTTTTATTTTTCCTATCTCCATCCCCCTTTTTTTTTTTTTCCTCCATCCCAAAAGTGCAAATGCACCAAGCAAATGATCACACAGTAGCTGTTAGTCGAGACCGGTAAATGGAACTCGATTTTCAAGAGAGGATGTTCCTCACACATAAAACCATAAAAATCTCCTAGCATCATTTAATGAGCTTACTATGAAAGATCAAAATATGCATTGTGACACACGAGAGAGCAGAAGAGATCAACAATATCATTGAAGTCTTAACTCTGTGGCAACAGGGAGCTGTTAACTTCAGCTAAGCACCTTTGCCCAAGAAATGGATAAAGCAAGCAACTTTTTTTAAAAATTCTTTTTCTTTAAGTTATTTTTGTCTTAAATCACTTACCTTTTTCAGTAGAATATCAGTTGTTGTTTCTGTAATCTCCTTAGCACTGTTGTTAGCTTCCTGCTCTTTGCTATTCGATCGCTTACTCAACCATCTTTTATACTGTGACAGCTACACCCTCACGTAATAATAACTTGTTTTTATGCAGTGCATTCACCTCAGTGATTTATCCAGCCTACTCACAACCTTACAAACCTGAAAGCACTGTTTTAATGGGATGCTGTCTACCCTCTAGTTGTCTAATCTGTTAGTGGTATTTTTTCTGTGATTTCAAGATGACTTCCCATGTGGCATCAAGGATCTATAGCAAATGGTATAGATTTACTATAGATTAATATGGTAAAGAATTCCAGTCTGAAATTGATTTTTCCCATTAAAATGAAATTATTCACAAAAGGACTTCCTCAATGAATCCACTTTGACAGTAGAATTTCTATATGCTTGTCAGACATTGAAACTTTTCTAATGGAGGTTCAGTGCCCAGACTTAACAGAGAGTTTAAAATTTAAGTAAATTACTTTTTCATACAGAGCCCTTGTGATTGTTGTTTCTACTCATCTTAATACAACGAATTTCAGTGACTGCCAGTTACATGGACTTTTACCAGAGTTTGGGGGAAGTCCCTCTTGGTTCTTCCCCAGTTTGCATGGCCAGAAGCTTAAGCAGTTGCCTATTGCTGTAGAGATTGTTATTCTCTAAAAAAAGTCTCTCAGAGAGATCTTGCTGTTGTGTTTAACACCCTTTCAATGAAGTCCGGCTAGAGATTGTCCAAGAGCAGCTGATGCAGCTGCTCCTGCTCATGTCTGCCTCGCTGGGCTCCTCTCAGGTGGCAGGGAATGATCAGCAGTTCTCTGTGCTGCCACAGGGCTGGTGCAAAGAGCACGATGAGCTCCTGTGGAAGAGTGGTTAGCTTTCATCTTGCAACATTTTTGTTTGCTCAATTACTTTTTTCATTCCTTACTGACCTTTTCCCAAGTCAAAGGAATTTTTTGATTTTTTTTTTTTTTAAATCAGAGACTTGAGAGCAAAACCTGTCATCCCCTGGATATAAATCTTGATGCAGACATATATCATAGGGAAAAAAAAAAAAGATTTTTGCTGATTGCCTAATAGTTACTTAGGTCACACATGATCCCGTTTAGTTAATTCTATCCGCTGATTTGGATCACTGTCAACTGTTGCATCCTTTAACTCTCCTGCAAGCTCCTCAGTTTCAGTATGGTCCCTTTCAGTGTGAATGCCAGGCCAAAAACACTGAAATTTTTTGTTTGCTCTAGGTATTATGGTATTATAAATATCAGCCATGTTTTGATAGAGGAAGTTAGACAAGTATATATTGTTAAAGATTTGGGAAAAACACATAACTATAGCTTTTTCTGGAGCTTTACAGGGGCTGTATGAAAATCCTTCTGAGGCTATCATGGTAAGGAATGCATTACATAATACTATAAAATATGCAAAAAACTGAAATCTGTGGGAGACCAATAAATCCAAACTGACCTACAAGAAGAAAAGAAGTCAGTGGGAATTGGGATTATTGAAGATGATAAAAAATTCAGAATTGAACTACAGAATAACTTTTGCCTTTTTATTTTCTGGCACAAAATAAAAGGCCATCTTCTTGTGACCATCTTTAGAGCACTTTTTTTTTTTGGTCTTTGAATGAAGTATCCCTGTGTTTTGGTATGGTCAGACAGTAAAGCTGGACAATGTCCTTCTCTGACACTTCTGTCAAAATTGTGTTCTCTCTGCAATGGGTAGCACAAGTACTTTATAAACATTCTCTGACAGGACCCCTGCTGTATTAGCTGGAAACTCACCTGAGGTGCATATTTGGGTTTTAACAGTAAATAAATGCTTCCTAGTTAGTTATGGCTAATATACAAGTGCAAACAGTAGGTCAAAGGCAGTCAGTTTTTAAGGCCATATGTGGTTCCCAAACACAATAGTGTTTCCAAATCTGCGTGGACTCTGTCCTTACTGTTAGCTCTTTAGAGGATGATTTAGATTTCTTACTGGCCCTTGCAGAAAGCCTGTGAAGCTTTACAAACAGGAAATGTTCCTCTTGTGCTAGAAAGCAGCTATTAGTGAACACTGAAAATTGCTATTGTGACTAATACAACCACCATCCTCTTCGCAATTTATTTTATAGACTTCATTGTGTTACACACTTCCGTTGCACAGCACAAGTGAGAACAGTCAGCAAGGATTACTGTGTGCTTAGCACTGGCACAGAGATAAATACATCTCCATCTAGAGTAGCCAGTATCTTAAAAACACAATTCATCCACACAGGGCAAAACTTTGCATCTAAATACATACCTGATCCACTTGCTGGAACATCTCTAATTCAGATGCCTGTACTCAGGACCATTTCACAGCAATCTGCATCTGAGCAGTCTGTTGCCATCTGCTGTGTGCAGCTTGCATGAGCAGTTTTTGGAAGCTGGCCTCACTGAAGGTTTGCCTCTTAGGTAGTTACCAAACTCATTGTTTTGTCATTTTAAAAATGCATATATATTATCTTCTGTCATGTTACTTAGATATATAATTCTGTATTGCAGCAATAAACAGTCCAAGCACAGGCCACTGAGTCTAGCTGGAGAAGTGATACACAAATAGATGAACATTTGACAGACTTCTTGCTGGCATTGTACTTAGCCCCAGAACTGTGCTGAGAGCATGTGCTGTGTTCCCCTTTGCATCCCAACTCTGCAGGAGGAGGACTTTGCTCTGCTTACTATAGATTCAGCATTTTGCTCTTACCTGGGAGGAGGGCACAGGTAAAGTGTTCACATGTGACACTATGAATAAAATAAACTCTGAACTAAGTCACTGCCACACATAACATTATGATTTTATGGGTCTCATTCCACTTTGAAATATTGCATAATTCTATGTGACTGCTCATTTCAGAATTTCAACAGGGCAGTGCAAATCAGAACAGTAACTTTCTCTTCTTCCTGAATTGCAGAAAAAGGTGACACAAGTCAGAAAATATATGTAAAAGTAAGAGATCAGAAAGAAGGTAGAAAACCATCTCCTCCACCTATTTAGAGCCAAGTCAGAGTGAATCAATGGAATAGAAGAAGGCAGAAACTCCATTGTATTAATTGCCACAATGGTGGGGGTTTGTGGCTGGAAAGGTGACTCCACAAAAGGGGAGGAAAAATAAGATGAGAGGATGAATGAGGCTGTTTCTGGTTGTCTTTAGTTGTCACTGATGTTTTGTTTGCAGATGTTTCTGTGTTGGTTCAGGTTGCTGTCCATTATCACTCAAGGAAATGTTTTTCATAGGGATTTTAATCGCTTGATAGTTTTGGTTTGATATTCTGGAAATTCTTTTTCTGTGCAGCAAAGAGAAGCCTGTGGCTGACAATCCTCTTGCATGAAAAGCAGCCGCTTCTTGTATTACCTCCAGGCACTTTACTTTCAGGACTACTAATAGATAAAACATTGGTGGCAATTTCCAGCTGCCACAAAGCACTTAATTTTCCATCACCACAAGATACTTAAATGATTATCAGCCAATTGATATTCAACAAGCAATACATGTTTATCTGCTGAACTACAGCCTATTGGGCTGTTCAGGGACATGTCTGTGGTTAAACTCTGTACATAAGTGCTCACTATGTGGTGATAAATAATTAATATTATATTAGTACTGATCAATAGCTCTGTTTGTTCTGTGACAAATTGGAAGGGAAGAGGTTGTATGTGGCTCTTCACTTCCTCTTCAGCCTTGCAGTCATTCAGGTGTCAGTCAATTCTGCTAGAAGTTAAACAACTTCACTAACTGGGAAACTTGTCTTTGCTTTCTCAGAGTTTAATGCCAGCAGCAATGCAGTCAGTTTAACTTAACTATTTTATTGTGTACTTGTTGGTCAATAGGATAAAATCAACAAATATACCAATGCATACAGTTCTCATACTCCAGCAGTGAGCTGACCTTACTTTCTAGCCTTTTTCAGGGAATTCACTGGATTAAATATTACTTTTTGAGTTACTAATATCTGAGTTACTAACTGGATGCCAGAGAAGGGGCATAGTTTCTGCACTGACACCAGCAGTGTTCTCCTGGTGTACCAGCATGGGTTCCTGGTCACCCTCAGCTCTTCTGGGGAATTTCCTAGGTATTTATATTTTTTGGAAGAGAGCTAGGAAAGACTTGAAAGAACCTTTCACAGCTCCTTTTCTTTAGAGAAAGAGGTTTGATATTGTGTTCCCTGCTTAAAAACACTTGCCAAATATGATATTGTGATTAAGCTTCCTCCTTTTCCCAGTCTTTATCTCCAGTCAAAGTGCATCTGAGGCACCTTTGAGTGATTTTCAGTCCTCAAAGACTAAGAAATCCCAAATTCCATATGAGTGATGTTCCTAGGTATGTTTTTATTCCTTCCTAATTGAAGAATGATACTAGCTAGTTCTAGATATGGATTGGCAATTAATTATTTTTGACTAAAATCACAGCTGCATTTGGGACAAAGCCGGAATGTATTTATTTGAAACAAAATGTACTTTTAGCTGAAAATGATTTGTCAAATACCAAAGCCAGGCTCGAGATTGCTGTATTTTTGCTGCATTTTGGTTTAGGTTTGCTGGTTAAGGTTTGTTACTTAAGGTATGTTCTTATATGGTCTATCTGCATGATGCTCTCCTGCTGTATGCCATACCTGTGAAGGAAATCTTAAACCATGGGACTATATCTGTAAACAAAATATAAGTTAAATAGGGGAAGACATATGAGTGAAGAGCACTTACTGTGAATCTGAAACTGCAATGAAATCCCTTTGTACTGTGAGCATCCAATGAGGTGATTTTTATGTCTGTATACAGTTGGAATTAACCAACAGGATACTTCCCATCACAGCTTATAGATGGAGGGGCAGTTGCAGGACTTGTGAACATATATCAGCTATAGGTATATTTTGAGATGGCAGCAAAATGTTCTAACTGTCACCAACAAGGCTGAGATCAATACCTCTAAATCAGATCCAGGCAGTTCTGACAAAATGGCCTGGTTACCTTAAACACTTCTCAGAATAACCTTTTGCTCTGCCTTTTAACTGCAGGACATTGTGATTGCTGGGTTAGGGAGAGGTGCTGCTGCTTGAGGAGAGACAGGCAGCAAAAGCTGAGTAAAGTACAATGAGTTCATAATCTGACCAGCTGTGGCAGCAGCATGGATTACTGGCCTGGTGCCAGTCCTGTGTGGTTCAGGCAGTTCATCAGCCAATATTTGGGCTGTCCCCTGCCTGGCATTCTAGGAAAATGATTTTTGAATGCCTGTTGTCCTTCCCTCCACTAATAAGCAAAGAAAATTCAACAAGGATCTGTCTGTCCATCCTGGGACTTTTCTGTTGAATTACAAACCTTGCCAGAAGGCTCTCAGCAGGTCTACAGTAGCTGGTGAAGACTGCCCTGTCCAAAACTGGGAATAATAGTGAGGATATCATGCCTTATCCAAGCTCATTATTCCAGTTGCTCTGGAGGAAAAAAAAACACATTTAGAAAGGCTGCTGAGCAGATGGGAGAGATGTGGCACCAGAACAGGAGCTGTACATCCTAGGCAGCCTGCTTTTGGTGCCATTAATGGGTGTGAGGAGGAAACTTGTTTCCTCATCTGACAAATAAATTTGTGAAGTGTTGAAAATCCATCCTAGGTGAAAACACTGAAAAAAAATTCAGTTTAGTCTGGTGAAGGACCACTGACACAGTAACTTTAAAATATTTGTTTGGGGTTTTTCTTCCCTCTGCTTTTCTTTACATACTGGAAAATAGTCACTTGCAGGATTGAGGGTTCAGGTTTGTTTGCATCACACACCCCAAATCTTGGATATGCAACACAATAGTTGTGCTCCTTTTGTTGCTAAAGGTATAAACCACTGATGATGCTTATAGGTGCAGCCTACCCATTCCCAGTGGGATCAACAACACTGAAGAAATATCTGTTATGTCTGTGAAATCCCTGAGTGCTGTGATCCTTTAGAGATAGCCCATGTACCCAGACAGAAGCTGAATCTGCATTGTTGGCCTTCACAAAAGTGAACAGCCCAGATCTGGCTGGCTGTGAGGGGGGTGAGAGTCCAGGTAAGTCCTTACAATGGAAGGTAAGGACTGCCATCCACTGAGGCACAGTGGCACACCTAGCACAAGTCTGGGAAAAAAAATGTTGATGTAAGCTTCCTCCCAGGTTATTAACCTTTGAGTATTATTTTATGTTAGCTATGGGCACTTGTGATTTGTTACTGTGTGTCACCAGGTACATAATAAATTGTGTATCAGAACACTTGAATTTATTGTATTGATTTTCTGTATATGTGGATTTTCTCTTTCCAATACAGATAAAATAAATGCAAATGTTGCAGGTTTTCTCAATTCACAACTCATTCTCAGAAGTATCAGATCAATCTACCCATTTTTCCTTGATTAACATTCTGTTGTTCCAGTAACAGTCCCCTCTACTGGAATGAGTGCCAATTTGATATGACCCCCTGCCATGACCTGCTCATGACATTCTTTACAGGTCAGTTTTTCTCAGTTTGTAAAGGGAAGATTAAATCTTCCAGATGAATCAGTTACTGGTTTTATAGTACTTAGAAGTATTCACTATAAGGTGCTAGCACAGAAGTGTTGGGCATGGAGACAGTGGGAAGTGCTCAGAATGTTCTTATCAGTGCTGATTAATCACCATGTAAATTTATAGTGCTGGGCAAACATTTCCCAGTGATAAGACATCTGTTTTAGCATTAGACCTTTGCTTTAGCATTAGGCCTCAGCTTTAGTGGTCTCCAAGCTGTAGGATCTACAGGCCCCACTTCCTGTCATGCCTTACTGCATCATTTGGACTCTGCAGAATGTGCTTATGGAAAAGCAGAATGAAATTTAAACCTGCAAGATCTTCTCAAAACACATTTCAAGGCCATATTATTGACAAGTCGGTGCTACCTATGGTGGATTGTCTTTTTATGATAAAGTTAATTTTATATACATCCTGAATGTCTGTGTCTGAGGCGTGTTGATGTGTTTGCTCCCAGAAGAAAAATGCTGATGTTATTTTTCTGTCAGGAGCAGGTGAGTGTAAGTGCAACAGGGTGGGATCCCTTCCAGTGGATGTTTTGTGTAAATTCTCAGAGAGAGATGGTCTGTGGGAGGAGAGTGTTCATGTGGATGAGACCATCAGAAACCATCACATGCAGAGAAAATTTAGCAGGAGAGGAGGCACAGGCTGCCAAGAAGCAATCTGGGAAGGCTGGAGACTGGTTGCACCCCAGAGCAGCAGGTTGCATTGCAGGTGGGCTTCATACCATGGAATCTCACAATATTTCTCTTAGAACCTTTTACCTAATAGGTTCTAATACACCTAATATGTTCTAATATACCTATTAGGTTCTAATATCTATTAGAACCAGAGCATATCTAAGATAATTGTTTTTAAAAGATATGTTCTAGGTTTTCCCTGTAACAACAAAGGGAAGAAAAATGTATTGGAAAGCAGGGCTGGTCTCTACTTCTCGGTGCAATGTGGGTTCAGATACAGCTCAGGACAATTTTCTCAGCCTTGTGTGCCTGACTGCCAGGCTGCAAGAATTACTATTCATTTCTCTGAAGCCACTGAACTTGACCTTTGTAGGGCTGCAGTGATATGCTACATGAAAGGGTCATGGGGTCCAATCAATCAATAGCTGTTTTTTCCTCTGCACCTGTGAGCAGCCCTTTGGATGGGAATAACTTGAAAAGACTTGATCTTGGGTACAGAGTGAGAGGCTCCCTCCTAATACAGACCATGTACATCTATGATGTGTTTTGTATTTAGTCAGTGACGATACTGTTCTGAGGTAAGGTTTTTCCTTGTCCCTGACTTGGACATTTAAACAAAATGTAATGGATTTACAGAATAAAGAGATGAAGTCGGTATTTAAATGAGGATTAAGACTGGGGAGTTTTTATACATGGCATGTGGATCTGGGACATTGCCTATGTTTATATTGTGTAATGTATTGCCAATTCTGGCAGCCCATACAATGTTTACCTCAGTGTGCTACAGAGTTGAGATCCCCCAACAGAAAGGCTTTCAGCCCTGATGTGCTCCAGATCTTGCAGGGCTGCCCTACAGGGGTTGCACAAGGTGGGCATGTCAGGTCAGTCCCAGCTGGCATCCCTGCAGCAGGATCATGTGCCTGTCCCCCAGTAAACACCTACTGAGGCTTCATTCTAAAGTTTGCATTTGAAACTGTGAGATCCTAGCACAGGATATGAGGCATTAATGATTGACCATAATTAATTCTAACTTGACAGTCTCCGTACCTGCTCCTTCTTCACTATTGGACATGGCATGGCAGGACAGGAATCACAGAGCCAACAGCACAGCCTGTTTGTGAATACTAAGGATAGATTGTCCACAATGGAAGGTACCAGCTTGCATTGTGGCATACTTGCTCTTTTTGTGTTAGATCTGACCCATTCTTTCATTGGAAGTTTTTGTTGGACCTCTTCTGAATTATTACTTGCATCTACAGTGACTGTCAAATAAAGGCCACCCAGGCTAATGCTGTTTACCATTAGCAAGTGGGAAGTGAACCTATATTTAATGAACAAAATATTGTGTAAAGTGCGTCACTGTACTGGCAACATTGTGCTGCAACCTGTGTTGTTATCATCTTGATGCCTGTGTGCATTCATTTCTCTCCTACTTCTCGTCATGACCTCTGTGACCTTTGTACTTCAGCATTGCAGTGCCAAACTGTGGGAAGGAAAGCATGCAAAAATTTATGTCTCATTAGAGTTCCTCCAAATGGAAGGAAGAACTGGGACAAAACCCAACTGGAATCTTTGTGGAGACAAATGTTGGGTTCTAAACAGATTATCTGCACCACCTCTAAATAACCTTCCTGTCTCTATGTTTCCATGGACAGACTTGTGTTTGGCTTTCAGCTGCAGAGATCAAGGCAAGCAGCTTCATGCTTGAAAAGAAAAACAGCTGGGAAAGATCCATCATTTTAGACCATCTGAAGTGATTAAGTCTATCAAACTTCATCTTCTGCTAAAATCTTTAGCAATCATTGCATTTTCTGATACAGGCAACATAAATAGTAGAATAAGTACTGATGAGCCATTTGCAGGTTAGGAAAAAAGGTAGATATTTTTTATGCAAACTATATAGGAGGGTCAACTTCTGCTTTCTTAAGGAGTAGTACTTCTGGAGCTGAAACCTGTTCTGCCTCCTCCGGCAGATAGACCTTTCCACAGTCACCCCTGGCAGCTGTTTTTCAGTTGTGTTTTGATTGTTTGTTTTTGGCAATAAACCATTTCTGGACTGTGGGGAGATGGTGACCCAGAGTGGGACAGGCAGGAGGCTGCTGAGCCCCACTCAGTACGGGAACACGGACAGGGATTTGTGTGCCACAGGCTCCATCCCCCGGCCGGCGGCCTGGGAATTCACAGGAGCTCTTCACAGCTGCTGAAATCCTGCAAGGTTTGTTACAAAGCCACACTTCTTGCATAACCTTCAGCAAGGAATTAATCAACCTGCCAAGGAAACTGGGTTCAAGGCTTTCTGCGCAAAGCAGCCGCGATAGGAGTGCAGTGAATGTTGTAAAAGCGAGGGAAAAGAAACAGGCTTTGGAGAAGGAGGTAAAGCTGCTTGGCAGGTGCTGAAAGTCGGGGTGTCAGCGGGAGGAGAGCAGAGTAAAGGGAGGCAATGCAGCAAACGCGGGCGAAGAAGCCGCAGGGTGATTGTCTCGCATCGGGATGTCGTGAGGGGCAGCGGCCATGGCGGAGCCCAGCGCTGCCTCGGAGCCCCGCGGCGCCTCAGCCGGCCCGGCCCGGCCCGGGGCAATGCTGTCCCCGCAGCGCCCTCTGCTGTGCGCGGCGGGGAGCGGCACCGGCCCTCCGCGCCCTCCGCAGGTCGGGAACAGCCACGGGCTGAGATCGCACCCGCGGGAGCGACAGGGGCCCGGGGAGATGGACTTCAGTGTGCCTGTGTTACCGCTGTGGTGTGATGGATCCGTGCTCTAGGGAACGGGCTTCAGTGTGCCTGTGTTACCGCTGTGGTGTGATGGATCCGTGCTCTAGGGAGCGGGCTTCAGTGTGCCTGTGTTACCGCTGTGGTGTGATCCATGCGTGTTCTAGGAAATGGACTTCAATGTCTGTTCTACCACTCCAGTGTGATGGATGCGTGTTCTAGCCCTGGATCATTTTCATTACAATGAGCTTTTACCGAGAACAGGGAGCTGAAAATCCTTCACGATCTTTCACAAGAGGGTCCCTCGCTACAAACAATAGCAAAAATTCTGTAACGCTCTCATGCTTCAGTATGTGCAAACACAGGTACACCCACTGTGCTCATTAATTGCAAGTGTAAAAACTGTAGTAATTCTTCACTCTTTCACATTTAGGATTTGGAAGTTTCATGGAAAAGTTCTAAGAATGTTTCTGACAATTTTGAGAGGTTTTTTTCAGTATTGTTCTAGTAACTAATGGAAGTAAGGAACCTACTGTTATGCTTATTGGGGAATTGTTTCATGTCCTGATATTTCTGCTTTTTATAAATCATTATTTCCCTTTTCAGCGCTTTTGTCTTGTTGTTGTTACCCAGGTACAGACCTAATGCCTGGGCCCTGCTGTGTCTGCCACTGGCCATGTCTTCAAGGAAGTGTAAAGCTCATTAGCTTGTTCTCCAACCTCAGATGTGCTCAATATGTACCACACCATGTAATCATCCAGCACCGAGCCTGTCCAGTCAGCAAGACATCCTACTCCTACAGCGTGCTCTACTTAATCCAGCCAATCAATACCGGCAATGCTGAGAATCAGGAAAGAAATGTCAGGTAATTAACTCTGAGCACCTTCTAATTACTGCTACATGAAAAGCACCCTTTCCTTCCATCCTTGGTATATTAGGTTGGTTTTCATTTTGTTCAAAGAGTTCACAGAACAAAGTGGGACTTTGCAAGACCAGGCCTGGAGGGGAGTTTGGTACCACACTGAGACTGACAGGGAAGGGGGACCCTGAAGGGAAATTTGGCATTGAAAAAGGCTGAGTTTGCACATCTCTATATTCTCTTTAGAAACAAGCCCTATTACCATCGCAGCTTTTTAAAAGGAGGTGTTGGCAGGATACATAACCCAAGGTTTTCACTAGTTTAAAATGCCAGCAGAGACTTGGGAGAAGCAAATCTGCTTTGGGATTTTCCAGTATTTGAGGCACAAAGCTCATAGAATGTTTTATTTATCTGGTAAAATGGTGCACAAGGATTTTTTGTGGCTTTCCTTTTTCCTCTGTAAAACAAACATCTTTAGTAAAGAACTCCAGGTCCAAACAGGATTGGGGAAAGTTATGAAGTACAGCTGGGCTGCATTTTATAACAAAACAGCACAAAATCCAATCACAAAGAGTAGGTGGAAGGTGATATCTGCAAGAGAAACACAGGCTATATGTGAGAACTTCCCTGTTAGGTTCCTTTCACCTTCTCTTCCCACCCTGTTCAATAAAACTTCATACCCTAAAGTGGCTCTGTCAACATACCAAATGTTAACAAGTAACATTTCAAAGGTGTGTTTCAAACCCTTTCCAATCAGAAATGCTTTCAGACACGCCCGTTAGCCCAGTAAAACATGATTGTTCCTTTTTGGGAAGAGGGCGTGACAATTAGAGAAAGCATTGTTTAGTATTGGAAGTTATTGCTACGATTTTATGGCCCACTGTGAGGGATGGACCAAAAGAAGGAAAACAAAGTATATAACACTGGGAAATAAAACCTGATTTTGAAATGTTCACTCTTCTGTCAAATTTACTGATATTTCAGGTTTTTCTTCTTTGAGCTATGGATTTTATGTTGACAAAGACACTCAAAATCCATATTTGTTATCCATTATACTTTCATTGTCATACTGTGCTGTTTACCTGAGAGTGTGTAAAATCTGGATAAACCTTTGCCTGTATAAAAGAGGAGGGAAAAGATTACTTCAGGATGATGTTTAAAATAGGGTAAAGTGCACCAGTGTGCTTTGTAAAAGCAGAACAGAAAACATTTGTCACATTTTGAAATTCTGAATATTTCTTCCTCTTGGATTTACTGTTTGAAGTTATAAAAGGATCCTCAGTTCTTTTACCTTCTAACATCGATGGGGGTTTACGTATGCAACATAATGGATTGTATTAATTCTACTTTATGTGTATTTGTAATTTTAAATTGGCTTTCAGATTGGTGTGGATGCAGTTGATAAACTAGTATAAAGGGCTCTAAGTGAAAACATTGTTTGTTCCAAGGACTTGCTTCAAAAGATGAACCAGCTCAGAGAGAATTCCCTGGTGCCTGCAGGAGGCAGCAGTTGGAGGCAACAGTTGCTCTACATCGGGGAGGGCCGATGGCAGTGCTATCAGTGTGTCAGCAGGGGTGGGCACAAAGCATCCCCACAGCACATGAAGGTGGTGTGGATATGCTGAAGTACGGACCCACAGAGTAAAGAAAAACTTTCTTGCTGCTCCTGACCTCTCCCCCACTCCCGTGCAACCTGTCAGAGCGTGTCTGAGCTGCTGCTGAGGTCACAGGCAGGTGAGCAGAGCTTTCACTGCCAGCTCAGTGTGTCAGTGGTTTGGCCTTTTATCATAAATGCCAAAGGGGTGCCTTGACTCACTTGGCAAGTGAAGAGAATGTCGCTGAGCTCTTCTGCCAGAGTTGGAGGGGACCAACTTCTGTTCTACACCCCTGCTGCCCTGGGGGAAAGGGGTCTGGGACAGGGCTTTGTCTCCCTCTGCTTGCTCCTATGCTGCCATCTTCCTTGCTTCCCCAAGGGAGGAGCACCCCAAGAGCCACTTACTGCGCACGGTGATCTCGGCCACCAGAACGCCCCCGGTTTGCTCCGCGCGCTGCTTGCGCTTGTCACAAGTCTGGAGAGGGCAGAGAGAAAGCCATGTACACCAAAAGAATTGAAAATCATAAAAAAGAAAATCAGGGCAAAATTCTTACGTTTTTAACCAAGGAAATTACTGCATATTTTCTAGGGACTTTTTTTTTCTGCCTGTCACTATTGGGGGTTTTAGTGCAGGAGAGATTTAAGTAGAGTCTTTACAGTTCATTTTCTGAAGATTTTGGTGGGCTGCCTTTCCCACCCTGCCTTAAACAAAACTCCTGTCAAAAAGGGGGAAATTGAGCTCCATCTGTTTAACCCCTGACCTCTATGAAGGCTTCTGTGGTTGTTTATTCCTAATAATTCCTGCCCATTGGATAGAAACAGGAAGAACAAATCTTTTCCATATAGATCAGCTCATGTCCAGCACTAATGATGCCTGTCACAGCTGACAAGGTCTGTATTGGAGGCAGTGCTCTGCAGATTAAAGGTCCTTGTGCATCTCCTGACCTTTGCAGATCCCCAGCTGTGGGCATTTTTATTACAAACTCAGCATGTGGTAATTCTGGTTATGAGTTGCTTGTAAGCACAGACCACCAGTTTGGTTCAACCTTAATTGCAGGAGACCACCAGCTGCATTTTTGAGTGGGAAGTGGGCTCAAGAGATGTCGCCTGATTGAGCAATTATCCTGCACTGAGGGGTGAGGTGGGAATTCCACACAGTGCCTGAAAGGATGATACAGGTGTTTGACAGTACTGTCAGAGGGGAACCCATGGAGTAATGGGTTTGTGTTTTCTTTTAACTCTGGTCTGTGGCTGGATAAAAAGTTGAAGAAATCTTGAAAAACAAACAACAAAATCTAAGTGTTTTTTCTGTTGCTTTTGAAACTTAGAATTTCTAACAATGCATTTTTGTCAAACATGCAAATTTTGCACAAGGCAGTTCCCCCTGCTTAGCACTGACACTGTATAATACAAAATGCTGCCTTAATTTGGCTCCTGGACTCAGAAAGGGGTGAGAAAGAAAAATTGGGCTCACCAGGAGTGATGCTTTCTGTTCTCCAGCAAGAAACATTTGTTATTGAAATGACAGCATGTTGGCCAAGGAATATTTTGGGCTTTCATTTCAGGTTAAATAAAATTTGATTTCATTGCATGAGGGAAAGAATGGCAAAGCTCTGACTTGGTGAAGGATGGAGAGAGAAGTCTTTAAAGAAAGACATTTTATGGGTAAAGACATTTTACCTGCCCATGTTAAATTATGTGCCTGTATAGCACCCTCACCATACTCCCATCTAAGGATACAGGAATCCACTCTTCTACCACAGTTCCAGCTCCAGAGACAATTTATATATTTTATGAAGAGTGGAAGGTCTGCAAGAGCAATAACTTAATGCATCATGGCAGGGAGGACTTTCCTTGGGAAGGGGGACTGGGAGCTTTGAGACAGGGACTCCCACTCCCCCCAGGGTGCTCTAAGCACCAAAGCTACTTGGTAAAATGGAAAAAGCTCAACTTCCTCCATTTTTCCAGGCTCGTGTTTAGCTGCAGCTGTTTGTCAGACAGGACTGTAGTCCGGGATATCGACAGGAGCTGAATTTTTCAATGGCTACCTTATTTCTCAACATGTTTAAACAAGTTTCCCAATGTTTCCTGTGGCATGACAGGGGTCAGGGTGCACAGCTGGGTCACACAGTGCCGTGCCCCCATCTGCTGAGAGCCCTGGCGCTGGCTCTGCGCCGGGCACACCCTCGGGGAGGACTGGCCACCCTCCGTCTGAACGTGGCACCGTGTGTTTGTCCAGCAGGGAGGCCTTACCACGGGGCAGGAGAACTTCTCGCTGTCGCAGACGTGCGTCTCGCAGTGCAGCCAGACCTTGGATAGCTTGGGGATGTTGCGGAAGCGGAAGGCGTTGAACTGGAACGTGGCCCGGTTCGTCTTCCCGTTCTCGTGCACCAGGATGGAATAGTCCGTGGCACACCTGTGTTGTGTGTGGAGAAACAGTGTCAGAGCCCCCACTGACGCTGTTGTCTACTACAACGACACAGACTCTGACTTCAGAAGGCTGAAAATGACTCTTTTTTGGGGGGGGATGTGTCTCTTTTTTATATTATTCTACACAAACCAATTTGATTGGTGAAACAAAGACAAACTTCTTCAATTACATTGGTCCGACCAGAGGGACATCAAGAAGAAGTCCCTCCTAGGGAAAAGAATGAAAACAAAGTTATAGTTACAAAAATATGTCTCTCATTTACAGAAAATTCCTTGGGAAAAGAATTTCAGAAAACCAAAACATCTCAGGCACAAAACCAGGGCTGCACCCCATGGCTTCAGTGAAACATCTCCTGAGGTGACAGTCTGATGAAAGCATTTTCCCTGCTGTGGGCCAGTTTTTCCTATGCTCCCTTATACCCCACAACCAGTTTTCCAGTCATCCTTGGGGCTGGGCTGAGTAGAGGTGCTCCCCTGGGTCCCACCAGCACCTACCCCTTGGTGATCAAAGGCCAGTGGATCTGGTAGAAATACTCTGAGGAGGGAGTTGCCCAGCAGTTGTTGAGAACAACTTTAAACCTGGGGAGATACAAAACCCAGATGAGCAAGGAATGTCCCAACTGACAATTTATTATTCATTCCTCCTTCCCTTGCCTACCTGTCACTTAAGCCCTTGGCTTCCACTCCAGCAAATATGTCAGAACCAATTTCTGATGTTTCAACGACAAAGGGGGCTTCCTTTATACTTGAGAACTTGGCGTTCTTTGAAAGACAAAGACATCATACATTACTCGTAACATGCAAAGCAAGGCATGATTCAACTTCAGACACCACTGGAGAGATTGACCCCAGAAATCTGGGTTCTTACAACCTGCAACCTCCTAACTCTACACTGGTAGTAGGACTATCACAAACCCAAGATGATGTTTAAAAATATTTTTGTTAATATTTGGCGTATAATGATGATCAGTGACAGAAGTTGATGCTGTTTGGGTTGTAGCATGTATTGTATTGCAGCATGGGTGGGAAGCAAGCTTGCTGCTGCTGCTTCTGGTGGTGGGGAAAACTGGTGGGAATGAGGGAGTGGAGATGAGTGTGTAGAATGGGAATGGAGTTGGGACATGGCCACATGTTGGAGAAAAGGAATGAAAACAAGCAGAAATCACAAGAAAAAAACCAGCCTGCTGAAAATGGAGCAGTGTGGCGCTCAGGTGAAAAGTTTCTGTTACAAATACAATGAAATGCCTACCATAAATCCCAATGCTTCTTGTTGGGTAAGATGGTAACAAGGCTAGCACCAGAATTATACAAAGAGTATCAGGTTTAGTCCTCATATTGGTTTACCTAGTGGTAAATACTCCTTTCACCTGGCTTATAATTTTATCACAGTATGTTCCTAGTTGTGCTTTTTCTAGCTGTGCTAAAAAAGAGAGGCTGTTTTGGTGCTTTTGACTGTGCTTTTGTGGAGAAAAGATTCTAGGATTAGGAACTGGCTGCTCCAGCAGTGCAGTGGAGCTACGGAGAGGAGAGGAATGCTTCAAAAGATCTGCCTGATATCAAGGGACAATATTTTGTCACATCTGAGGGGTACACGAAATATCTGTCAGCTGAGACGACCAGGGAGAAAGCTGCAAGAGAAATGCAAGGAGCTTTACTGTGTCTATAGAGGCCATGTGAGGCCAGGAGTACGTGCAGATTCATGCTGCTCTTGCAGTGGGACTAAAAACAAGGTTTGATTTTTCTTATAAAACGCGTCAGCAGGTTAGAAATGTACTCTCAGCAGAAAAATCTGCCTGATTTTGAGGGATTAAAAGAACAGTTGGCATGTGCCTGCTCTGTTCACTTTAAGCATATCCCTGTTAATCAGCAGAAAGAAGAACCCCTGCCAATCCCACTGCAATTATCTGTTCCAGGCTTGTAATGTGCTCCATGACACATAAAAGTCAGGAGCAGCTGCCCTGCTTTTTCCAGCTCTTTGGCTGAAGCTTTTGTAAGGCAAAGGTGAAGGTGTGAGTGGCAAGGAGCACTTACAGAGTAGAAGTTGAGGGACAGTTGGCTTTCAAATGAGCCAGAGCTCCCATTCTTCACATGGACAGTGGCCACCCTGGGGACAGGACAAAATTCTGCATTAGTGAGGCATGGTGACGAGGACAGGGTGAGACACACTCCCACAAGAGGATGTACCTTTGGTCAAAGGCAGCCTGGTTCACCAGGTAGTTGGCATTGTATGTGCAGGTGAATGAGTAATTCACAGGCTGGCTCTTCACAATCACTGAGGAGTCATTGGAGACGATGGAGTTATAGAAGTGATACATGGGATTCTTGAACTGTGGATGGTGAGACAGAGAAATGTGGGCATTACTGAGTCTTTGAGGCATCAGAAATGTACTTTGAAACATGGAGACTCTGGTGTCAAAACAGCCCTCCCAAGGAAACACAGTTTGGTAGCTTTTTATATGCTCTGCTGCCTATTCATATGCCCTACTATGCCCAGTTGTGTGTAATACAGGTGCAAGTGAACAGCAGACTCGTATCACTAAGCCTGTGAGTATTTTGCCTGGAACTGCAAAGCACAGCTGTGTGATTCTTCCTTCTTGATACTGCAGTTTGCCTCCTTCTTCCATCTAAAGCTTACTTCAAGCTGAAGAGGACAGGACTCTCTCAAGGGAGCCCAGCCATTTCCTGAGTTAGAAATGCTGACCTTCATAGTCTTACCTCTGACTGTGTCCCACAGTATGATTTGTTTTTAGGTGACAGGTCTGGGATTGTGAATTGGTAATATCCCGAATCGTGGATCCCATTGTAGCAAATGCCTCCAAGTGCCAGCTGATTAACCTCCCATCCATAAGGACACTCTGGAATTCTGGTAATGATGGTTTTAGGATAGCAGTATACCAGAATTACATCTGGAAGGAAAATGATACACCTAGAATTATTCACTGGTAATTTCCTTTCAAAGAGGTGGGTCTGCCCACATATTTGCCATTAGACTTAACTTTTTGTGAACAGGGGTGTGTGATGGAAGGTCCCCTAATGAGAGCAGCTTTTGCTACACAAAACTGACCTTTCGGTTGTTAAATTCTGTCCTCTTTGGAAGAGTTTGGCCTTTGCCTTCTAATCAATGCAGAACTTTGTGTAAATTTTTTATCTTTCTGGAATAGCTGATTGAAAAGCAGAGACACTACTGAGAAACCTGAAGTAAAAAAGGACTGCACTGAAAATTTCTCATTTACTTGTGCTGCAAAGCTGGCTTCTGTAACACCACTGACTCTGTAAAAATAATATTGGTGAGGTTGTTTGGTAGGCTTTGTAGATTTGCACTGTTTTGTACTGATGTATAGATCTTGGCCACAATAGATATTTTGCCTTTTCTCTTCTTGGACTGGCACTGTAGTGCCAGCATAAACTGAATTTTTCCAATTGTCAAGTCAAAAGCCAAGATATAAAAATGAACTGAAGAACCTAGGCCTGCTAACAGCGATAGGAAATGACCCAAACTCCCAGCCCTGTTAACAGCAGTGCTGTGTGTTTCCAAACACGCCTGTGATTGCTAATGCAGACATGAATGCTGAACATCATAACAGACAGACTGATTGCTTCATGATAGCAGAATTGAATATTTTTCACAGGCAGAGCTAATTTGAACATCTGATGGAAATTTTAAGGGCAAATATTAACTAACCATTAATGACCTGAAATTTGAGAAAGACTTCCAATTACTACAGTGAGAAAAAAAAATGCACCCTCTCTGGAATTATTCAGTTATTTCTTTTAAAGCCCTTGCCACTCTCATTTTTTTTATGCTAAAAGCCTCATTTTGCAGCCTTTCCATGTCTGCTAGGGAATAATCTGGGAAAGTCAACTAGAGACCTCAACAATTCGCTTTTTTTCTGATTAATAAACCTTCAGCACATGCAAATTGATTCTACTTGTGTTAATGCTCAGATTTATAACTGGCAACTTTACAGCTATGAAAATTCCTGCAGTTAAGAGAAACTGCTTGTGCAAATAAAGGTACTGAAATAAATGGCTAGAGGGCCAGATAATTTAGGTATACCATGAAATGACTGACAGTAATCTGACAGCAGTCATGCACTAAAGAGCAAACACTAAACTGAGGCATATTCCAACACATTTCTAGAGCACATTTTGTAATTGTAGTGAAATATACATTACAGGTCTTTCTGGCACCAGATCACTTCAGTTTCTAGGCAGTGATCAGTGTGCAGTTAGAGCCTTACCTTCAATGATTTTTGTATTTTTCTTGCTTTAATATAACAGTGTGGTTCAGGAGTTCAGCCCAGCACATTGAGTCACCACTGGCTGTATCACTGTAGTCTGTGGGACTAAAGCCCAGTTTGGGCAGCAAAGATCTGCTGCATCTAGCCTGTACTATTACAGAAAACTTCCATTTGTTTTTGTTTTCTTTGCTATTTTATGCTTTTGTGATTAACTTTCTTGCACTGTGGTTATTGCACAGAGTTAACTATATGCCTAATTCTTTGTGGGGCTAGGACTTGAATGGTACATTCTTTACTGTTCTAGCTCAAAGCAGATCAGTAAAAGAAATGTAAGGATTAACTCTACAGAATCCACAGTTTAACTTGCTGAAGGAAAACCTTTTGATTTTAAATGAAAAAAAACCCTTTGGCAGCTTAATTACAGGAGATCTTAGGAGATCTTAAGTTATTTTACCTGCTTTATTTGGGCTGCAAGGCCCCCCAAGAGCTCGAGCCAAGATGACCAGCAGATAAATAGCAAGAGTCACCATTTCTTGCAATGATCTGAAGACACAGGAAATAAAAGCTGAAAACGTCTTTAAAAGTGGAAATAAAAACAATGCATTGTCTGCAGTCCTGAACTTTTAGTAGCTACTGTTAAAATGTCCTTTTTGCAGAGAGAAAAAAATAACATTACTGATATTCTGTCACCCAATGTAATTGCAACTATAGGGTAAATCTTTCAAAGACCATTGCTATAATGGGGTCACTACTGTGACAATTTTACTATTTCAGTTTAGAGGTGGCTTTTAATTAGTCTACTTTGACTTCTTGCAAAGAGTCTAAACCTAAAGTGCTAATATAACCAAATGAAACTGAAACCTTTTTGTTTCAAATCCAAAGGGATTTGAAAAAAAGAGGGAATAGAAATTACTAGAAGAAATATGACACAAGAACATATATAATATACTTTAAATTTAGTGCTGAAACTATTCTCTGTGGTGATGGCTATTCTGATGTATATAACCTTAACTTCATGTAGCCCAGTTTTGGTGAATTATGCATTTTCTCCTTTGCTGCTAAATGTTGGGTGTCTAGGAAAACACTCATAGAAGTTATTTACATTTGAATTTCAGGCCTCAAACCTGAAAGCTGTTTCCCACAGGGGAAAAACATATACAGCCTGTGGGATTGGGACTGTAGTTCTCATATTTTCCCTTTGTAGACACTCTTCAGTATCAGCCCTCATACATAAATCACTAAGCAGACTAAGTCAGAAGTAAGAAATATAATTTATGGAAAAAAAAACCAACGTTCCAATTCAGTAGTTCTAACAAAACCAATTTCAACATTTTCACTCAGCCTCTATTTAAAATCTATATATTTATAAAAGGGTTTTAAAGTACATATCAGTGACCATTCCTTCTAATTATAATCCTATGCATTCTACAAGAAATTAAGGGATATACCTACGAGACAGGAAGGAGCTAATTATTTCAGATTTTCATTCCAGTCTTATTCCAAAAGCAGCGCTGTCAGCTCTTTCCAAGATGTCCTCTTTCAAATGAACCCAGCTGGTGTTATCTTCGCTTTATATAAGCAATCTTGTAAAAGGAGCCCATCTCTGGTTAAATCTCAACCCGCCAGTATTGTCCAGTGTGAGAGGAAAAAAAAAAAAGAGTTATAGAAAAGCAGTTCTCGTCCCCTAGATGGGTCTGTATTGCTGCTATTTGATTTTTGCAAATCTTTCTACAGTGTTTTTTTACAGATCTCGCAAACAAGTGATCAGAAACCACTGGAAGGTACAAAATTTTTTGGTTTGTGAGTTTATTAGGAAAATGTAGAATTTCTGGAGAGGTGAAACTACTACTGCCTGCTAGAATTCAGTGAAAATGTATTTATAGGAATTAGCTGCTGGTCTTAAATGTCTTATTGAGAATGTCAAGCTTTTGTGGCATACAGGTGGACAAAAGTAACGGCAACAGATCATATACTACTTTTGGAGTTGGTTTTTTTTACTTACTTTTTCTAAAAGCTCACAGGCAGGTGATCTGAATTTAGGTAGGCTCTTCCACAAGCCTAAGCATTATACTACATAACAATAGTTCATAATACTAAATGCATGTAAGATTGTATAATATACATTGAATATTAAACGATAGATTGTGTAAAATTTACCATTGCACAGAAAACTGAAACAAATTTACTTTTTGTATGACCATCAGTCATGAAGTTGCCCATGAAAGTCTTGGCTAGCTGGTAGGATTTTCTGGTGACTCATTACATCCTGTTTGTGTCAGCTTTTAGTGAAAGGCTCAGAAGTAGTGGGTACACTACAGCTATTTTATACATCTGCATAAAGAACATGGGCTTTTAACAGTCTTGCCATATAAACTGACCCAGCTTCAGCTTTGGCACTGTGTACCTACCCAGTCCTGTGTGCTGCTGAACCACTTATGGCCTGATGCCTGTCCTGAGTCACTACACAGAGGATCTCACTGGCCTTGCCTGTGGGACCCAGCCCTGTGGGGCCCCTCACACATGGTCTGGTACCTCCTCTTGTGCAGAACCTCATCCTGCCCCATCCACGGCAGGACTTTGGGGTGGATCTGCCTTCTCTCAAGCAGGTTTTGGCATATAGGATGGCACAGTAATAAAGCTGTACCAGTTGTCAGTAGTCTGGAGTTTTTGAAGGAGAAAGTGGAATGGAAGAGCACCGTGGCCCTGACCTAAACCTGAAATGCTCAACAAGGAGTTGTTTTTAGCTGTCCTGTGAGTGAGATTTATAAGAGCATCTTGAGGACAGCATTCACTACAAGAAGTGTCTCAAGCCAGAAGCCCTGATCAAAGCAGGGCCGTGAATGTACCTGCATTGTGAGGGCTGCTCAGTGATGGTCATGTGCAGGTGAATCTGCAATGACATGAAGAATTAAGTAATCAGGGAGACTTCTGACATGCTGACCCAAAGCCCTAAACAAAGGTTGAAAAGCCTATACATGTCAGTGCTTAATTTCAAATATCAAGTCTGAACCAAGATTGAAGCTTTGTAAGGAGTTGCTCTTACTGTTCTTGTGAGCCTGCAAGCCATCACATTCTGATTTAAATGAGATTACTTTAAGATGGACACATGGATAAAATCCTCTGGCCAGGGTTTGTTGTTTAATTGAATTAAAGAATAATCCACTGAACAAGAACTAAAGCTCATCAATCATTTGATGTGATCTCTCTAACTAGAGATTATCCTCATCAGAAGTCCTAAAACAAAGAAGGTTTAACTCCGGGTGTCTGTTTTATAGCCTCACCCCAAATCCTGCAGGGATTCAGGCCTAATTTTGATTTCCTGAGGCTAAGTCTACATATACACTGTATCGACATGCACTCATTTTTTGTCTTTCTGTGTGTGAGTGTGTATTTGGTCTGGAAGAAGAAACCAGGATTTCTGGTGAGACTATAATCAACCCTGTTGTCAAGGACAGCCCAGAAACAAGGGGAGGCTTGCAGGAGAAAGTTTGTGACTTTGGGCATGAGAAAGGACTCAATGCTGTGTACAAGCTAATTCTTCAAACTCAAATGATCAGATTCAGTCCTGGGGTTGGACTTGGCCTATCAGGCCTGCCCACACAGGGTTGATTTGGAGCATAAGATATTTGGCTAACCTTGATTAGGCATAGTGTAAATGCCTTGCTATGAGTTATGTAAGTGATCCACCTCACCATAACATTAACAAAGCTCTTGAAACACAGGTTAACTTTTTACTGATGATTTTTAGCAAATACTCAAATTATCATTGGTATAATACTACAAGTTTCAGTGGAATTACTCCAAAATGGATCTAATCCAATAATTTTAAGAGAAAATAAATCTCTCACTATCTTCTCACAGAAAACTAATCTTCACATAATACTCCTTTTTACATAATACTCCTTTTTAGGCAAAAGGTAGAAAACAGAATGAAAACCATGAAACAAATTTGGCAGTGGTGCCAGCTGGTGTACAGTAGTTTGCTTTTGCATAAGAAACAAGCACAAAATGTACCTAAGCCAACCAGCATTTGATACCTGCACTGATCAAAGGTGAAGGCTTGGAGAAGGGTTAGGTTTCTCTCAGTAAGTGCACACATGGAAAAAGGAAAGCCATTAACTTGCAAAGCAGACCATTGAGGATTGTTGCAGTTCCCTGAGTCTTTCCAGGCCCATTGAATAATCTCAGCAACCTAAGTATTTGTAAAGATTTCATCCAAGAGCAAATGAAGGCCTTATTGTGGGTTTCACCTACAAGGGCAGCTTGTGTCTCCAGCCTTGTTCCTCACATTGTGATGGAAAGCTGTGTGAGTATCAACTGTCTGGCTCTTACATGAAGCAAATGAGGTTCTGCTGTTTGAACCTGCAAGGGATACTGCAACATCCAATTTTCATTGATTTTGGACAAAACAATAAACCTGAAGAGTTCCTTAGCTATATGGAAGGACTTATGGGATAATGAGGATCAAAAGAGACAGGCAGCTGATTCCAGGGGAAGGCAGATCAACTGACACTCATGTAGAGGCTGCAATGTATAAATGATGGTGTTTCCACACACCAAAACCTGGCATACTCAGTTTTGTCTGAGGTAAGGGGTGTATTTATCCCACAGGCATAGAGACATCCATGCTGGGTCTGGAAGGATAACAACTGTATTCACATTTGGCCTGATCTGAATGAGTGGATCCTCTTGGAAGTGCAGCACTGTGTTGGTACAATCAAATTTTCCTGAAGCCTAATTGAGCTATGCTGTGCAGACTTATTCCCTCAAGTCAGAAATACCTTAGGGATTTAGGATTGTTTTGCCTTTTACAGTGTAAATACCTTTCCAGTCGTTTATTACTCATGGCACGTGGTTGGTCACTCACTCCAGCACATGACTGAGTCACTATCCCTGGAGGTATGTGCAGATGTGGCACTAAAGGACAGGGTTAGTGGTGGGCTTGGCAGTTTGGACAGTTGGACTTGAAGATCTTAAAGGTTTTTCCAACCTAAATGATTCTATGGTTCTGTTCTATGGATGTTTTAGCCTCGTGAGCAGATTATAGAACAATGCCTGTATGTACAGAGAGCCTGGGACCCACAGATCTCCTGCACCTCAAGTCCCCAAATGGATGATATTTTTCAGTAACTGCACAAAGCCTATCAGAAGAAGGGGAAATCAGAGGAAATTGTCATTGTGGAAGAGTCACATAAAAATCAGAGGTGGATGTTCAGGCCACAGGAAGAGACAGTCTTCTGCTCTTGACTTCCTTGTGCATTAGCTCTCTGTCTGTGTAATTACACAACACTGAATCATATTTTTCAGCAATCACCTGCAGCCATGGGCTTGGTGAGACAGTGCTGCTGCTGGTACATGCACTCCTGGGGTGTGAGAGAGGACAGTGTCTCAGCTGAAGAAGCATTCCCTTGACAATTCTGCTGCTCAAGACAGATATTTACAACAGCAAATCTTGCTGAACACAAAATTGTGGCTGAAGTAAATAATCATATTTCACGTTCATTTGAATGCCTGATCCTTTTGCTGTTTAGCTTTGCCAGCACATTTAATGTACTTTGGATGCTTCTCTAGTGAAGTCCTGACTGTTTTGCAGTTTGCCACTGCTGGAACAGAACATCAATTCCCAGCTGAGTTTCCTTGAAGCCTTTGTGTGGGTAAGTGCTTTTTTTGGTGAATTTTTTTAGGGGATGTCTTGGAGCTAGCTAGTTATAAAGGGTAAGGATTTGGAGCTTGATTTAATAAACACATGGTGCTTGATTTAATGAATGTATGAGACATGTAAAACAGGTCATGCAAGACCAGAACTGATGACTTACACTGGGCATGTGAGACCTCACTCGTCATTGGACTGCCTCTAGTTGGAGATGCCTGAACTTGCCATGGACTTAATTAGTTTGTCTAAACGAGGCATGTATTGCATTAACAGGTGCTGTAAGGTGGCCAAGATACCTGCACAGATATCTGTGAGGTGCCCAAGATATCCTGTGTCACAGGACCTCTAGGACACTCAGGCACTTTTGGAGTGGGAACTGGAAGCCAGGCAGGATAGTTAAGGACATCTTAAACAGCACTGGATGTCTGTGTGTGGGTATCTGAGTGGAGACCAGCCAGACACACTGCTCTGGTTGGCTTGACATTCATTTCTGTGTGCCTTGGGAGCCTGAGCAGCCCTGCACACTCAGCAGCTCACATGCCTGAGCCTGCTCCAGCACCCTCCAATTACTCACTGAGTGCCCAAGGACAGCTTCCAGGCAGAAGCTGGAGCACTTCTGGGGAAAGATAGCTTTGATGTCAACAAGCAAGAATTGCATCTGGGTCTCCTGTAATCCTGGGCGAGGGCTCTGACCACCAGTCTGCTCCAGCTGTTCTTTGAAGAGGGTGTGGATGTGGCTGCTGGGCTCCACTGCGTCCAGAGCTGCTGTCCCATCTGGTGTGTGTCAGAGCAGAACTGTAGGGATTTTCTGTTGAGAACACAGGGATTAAGTATTTTGTAATGGCTGGTTATTGCTGTGGAATAGCATTCTGCAATCACCTGAATGTGGCCTAAATGGCTTCTGAGGAACATAAGTGCTTTTTTGGATCTCACTCATGCAGTCCTGTATAACACCTTGTAAACCTTTTAGTTCTTGTTATCTCAACAACAGGTCTTGATCTCTTGGCAGTGTGGGTGAGGATCTCACCTCAGCATGGGGGAGGATTTTAAGAGGAAGGTGAGAAAAAGGAAGAATGGACTCTTTGTGTCATTCCTTAGTTTAATCTTCTCAGTTTGGCAGCGGGCTCTGACACAGTGACCATTCTCTTCTTGCTCTGGTAATGCCCTGTTTTCTGGGCATTATCCCACTGGTGCTGGGAAGGTTGCTGAAATACGATGTTTCTCAGTTTGGGTTGGGGTATGTCACCACAACTTTAAAAGAGTCTGCAGCAGATGTCTGATCTTCTGCCTGATTCCTGGCCATGTGTGTTTGCCATAAATAATGCTGCTCACCCAGCCTGCATGCTTTGCTACTGAAAATCTGACAAAAACAGGACTGCAGTGCAGTTAAACATAAAAAGTATACTAAAGGCAAACTTATCCTCTAGGGTCACTCAATGGCAATTCCATTGACTGCTGAGAAACTGATCCTAAATGCATGCTCCTCATTTTAAAAATATGGTTTAGGAAGAAAAACCAAAGCAAAGACAAATGAAGGGGCGAACTGATAAAGAAATTTCAGAAGCAGGAAGAATACTGAATTACAGTAAAGGACTTGATTGCCATGTACCTTGGAGGTGTTTCATATTCCCAAGCGCAGAAACCTTTCCTCAGACTTGCAATTTGTATTGCCCTGGGAGCCTGGAGTGCTCCTGCTCCCTTTTTAACACCTCTACCCTTACCTGAGCTACAGAGCCCTTCTCCAGCTTCCTTATTTCCCCATGGTCTGATCCAGCTGAATTATAGACCTGCTTTGTGGGATCCAGATAGGAATGCACACATGAAGGAGTGGTAAAAATCATGTTCTTGAAATGCTCACCATAATATCTATCCTTTGAAGAGTTAAGATCCATTTGTTTTCCCTATGAAATAAGTATCTGTAGTGCTGCAGTCTCAAATCAAACACAAACCTTTGCACTTCTATCAGTGGCAGCTGCTGATTAAAATCACAGTTTTGGTTTCCCAAGCTACATAATCCTGCTAGTTCATTCTTAGACCTACTTAGCACACTGTATCCATTATACCAGTGTTGTCCTAATTTTTGAAAGTTTGTGATTTTTTGGCAGTCTGATAGCATCATCCTTGGAGACAGTCTCTCTTGCTGTGAAAGGGATCTGTTTGTTACAGAGAGTTATGTGGCTCTGAGAGCTACATGTATCAAACTTAGCTGCATTAATTAGCTGGTGCTGTGCTTGTAAACTGATCATAATAATGCTTATCACAATCTTAGTACCATTATCTCTGTTTTGCAGATAATGGAACTGAGCCACAGACTGGCAAAGCCCAGTGTAGGGCTCCTGAGCTGCCCATTCTGCTCTTACTTCTCCCCTGCCACTGAAAGAGTAAGCAGCTTGGGGCAGGCAGTGTTCAAGCAAACTCTGGATGGGTTTGTCTGTGAATGAGAAAAGCTTTCTGGGAAGATGTGGAACGATTGCTTGGAGTGCCAGGCCACGTCTTCTGGAACAGAGGACTCACATCTCAGAGGCTCTTTTGCCACCTAAGGTAGTGGCAACTCCCCCTTGCTTGTCAGTTTACCATTCCCACTGGCCTTTATGGCTTTTTGACAATGATTTATTGACTCACAGTTGATTACCAGTTGAGTGTCTCAGTGGATTTGCCTCTTCTGATGCCATAAACAAAGCTTCTCTTCTCACTTTGTCAAGACACATTCTTTAGCATTCAGCCTCCAGAAAGGTCACTATCTGAGACTTCCCACAGATAATAGACCAATTTTCAGATCAGTTAAAGAGCATTGTTTTCTTCAAATTGCACCAACACACTATTGATGACACCCACGGAGATGGTTCTGTCCATTCACACGTTTCATGGTAGCAGAGAAATGTAACAGCCTCATGCAATGGAATGGAGCAGAGCAATTGATCTAAAGGTTTCAGGCACTCAGTTGGGTTTTCATTTCCTTGTTGCACTATGACTCAACCAATACCAAATAAAATCCAGATCTTACTTTTTTAATTAGCTGGAGATGATATTTCTTGTAGAATTCACTTAAACACCAAATGCAGGAGGTGGCTGTGTTACTGCCCATGTACAGCTCTTCAGGGATTCTCATGGGCTCCCTCTGATAGTCAGGTTTGAGAAAGCTGACACCTCTGTGTTTTCTTCTGCTGAGCTGTAGCTGGTGTTGCATTGATCACTCAAATCAATTCAACTATCCTGGGCAAAAGTACTATTTGCTAGCTTTTAAAATGACAGTTTCTTCTGATGTAGCTTACAGTAATGTAATTGAAGGAAATACTTAGTCTGCAGCAAACCATCATTTCACTCTAAGCTGGCTGAACAGAGCATTGTGGTCATCTAAAAAATGTTTGCAATAATGATATACCAATGGCATTCATGTAGTATTTCCTACAAGCTATTCCAGAAAGTATGACACTGTATTTCCCTTTTATGAAAATCCCTCAGGAATACAATAATTTGATTACCTTCCAAGGGATTCATAAAGTTGTTCTCCTCAGTAACCCACTACAGCTCCAAGTACTCAATCCTCCAGGACAATTTGTGCTCAAGACTCCAGATTGATTATGCTGTTAATGACGCAGGAAGCTCTGCTGTTGTTTATTTATTCTGAGATTAGCTAAAATTAGAAGTTGATCTTATGTTCCTGAATTAATTTAAAAGCAAAAATTCAAGTTACTGATTCTGATGATTTCTTTTCTGGAAATATGATCTTGAAAGCCAAAGCTTCTTGAGCTGTGAGTCAGTTCTTAAGTGATTTTGAAACGAAAGGTGTCTGGCACAATTGATATATAGGAACAATAAACCCTGAGCCATCTCCAAGGTAATGCCTTTACATCTACACTGGGCATCTACAGATATGTAAAATTTTGCAAGATCAAGAAGTTGTCAAATCTTTGTTTTAAATGCTTGAAAGCAGCTGGATAAATTCAGTGAATAGACAGACCTTGATCTGTTGACTGCTTGGTTATACCAAAAGCATATGAAGTTGAAGAGTTACTCTTTGAATCTCTGGATGGTCTTGATATCTTAAAAAAAAAAGAATAAAAAGAATAAAAAGAACAGGGAATACTGAATCTTTTACAGCAATAGGTTGGGAAGATACATTATTGATGTTTCAGAAAATATGTAAGGCTTAAAGTGCTGAACTTGAAACACCGGGGAAGGGTCTGTTTTCACAAGGTTTTTCTTAATATCAGTTTTGGTTTTTCTCAGTGAGCTCCAAAACAAAGTGTACTCAAATCAATAGTCAGATCTGAAAATGTAAGCTGATTTGAGAGTATTCTGATACATCTTCCTGGAAATCCTTTGGAAAAAAAAAAAAGGTAGCTGGAATGCCCACAGTCTACATCTAATTCTGAGGATGGCTACAGTATTATTTTGGTAGAGGTGAAATCAATAGATATGAATGTAGAGAAGATATGGCAACAATAGTATTTTTATGTTTGTAATACTGTTTATTTCAGGCTCTCTGAGACCTTTAGAACAACTTTAGTCCAGACACCAACTGGCCAGGAGATGGTGTTAGTGGTGTACTATAGACAGACACACGTGGCACAGAAAGGCAAAGTGACTTATGAAATCTGGTGAAGACATCTCACCCTCCTCTGAATGGTGCCCCATCTCTTGGACCCTTCCTTGGCCTGTTCTGATTATTTTCATTATCTATAATTATTATTTAATGTTGCTGTTTTCAGTATGACAAGCAAGCAACGATATGAGGGCAAACATAATTTTCTTGTATCTTTATCAATACGTTCATTAGCTAATAATGTAAATAATTTATTAACAGATAAGTAAAAGTAGAACAGATCAAAGCCTACATCACTCAGGAATAGCAGATGTGAGCGAAATAAGTTCAATCATCCAGACCTTTTTTACTTCTCTTCCAAGCCTTAATCTTGTGGCTAGTAACAAGCACTTTGGAAAGATGTTCCTCTCTAGGACAACAAATGCCATATGTTCCTTTACTTCTGCACCTCCTGTCAGGAGCCAGCTCAGCTGAGATCCCCAGCTGCAGGGTGACCTCAAGCCTTTCAGTCAGCTTTGTGAATTCCTATACCAGCTCATTTCTCCACTTCCCAGTCTTTATTTTCCTCAGGTAGTTGCAACCCTTATGGTCTGTCCAATATGCCACTAAACCCACAATGTCTGAAGGTGTTACTACGTAATGTCACCTTCTGGTATTCTCACCTCCACACCTCCTCACATTTTTCCTGTTCCACCACCTCTCTGTGCAGTTACCCCTTCCACTGAGCTCAGCAAACACTGCTGCTCCATCAATCTTCTTCATTTCATGACTTTGTCCACGCTACTTAAATATGCTTGTGGGTGAAATTTCAGTTGTAAATCTTTCCTTCCAACAGTCCTTCACTTTTGCAGGGTTTCCATAGTGGTTTCCTGCTGGCTTTTTCACCTCTGCTCCTCTCACCAGCAGTATGATGTGGGCCAGAAATGGCTCTGCAGGCAGGAATTGGTGTTGGGCAGACAGTGGTGGTCAGCTCCTTGGCAGCAGGCTGTTGCTGTGATCTCAGATTATACATGCATGGATTTGCACTTTTTAAAGCTATTTTAATCAAGACTATCCAAGGAGAAGTAAATAAAGGCTCTTGTGCTTCCTGTGTTACTGCACAGTCACAGCCAGCCTCGACCCTTTAGTCTCAGTCTAACCACACTCTCTTGAAGTGAAGTGAGGAGGCCAGGTACAGCCTGGCCCCAGGAGCTCAAAGCATGAAGAGGGAAACTGTACCTTGATATTTCATTTCTCTGCCTTCCTCAGGGAGATTTCTGAAGCTCACGGTGCAAAGGGAACCTGCCCCTGCCTTCTCTGAGGTGTGGACTGCCCTTGTCTCTCATTTTGCACACAAGAGGGGCAGTTCCTCTGCTTCTCTTATCTCTTATTTGCTAAAGTTGGGGGCATCCTGACTAGTGGGCAATGCAGTGAGGTGCAGGGACAAGCCCTGATATTTGTATCTAAATGCTGTATATAGCCATCTTATCTACAATGACTACTATCTTTTAGATGTAACATACTGGACAGAGTGTCCTGCATGGCTTGGGAAAAGAGCCATTGGGATTAAAGGTCACTGGGATCAATCATGCTGATGATTTATTTAAGTGCTTGACTATTGTGAATTTTCTGCTTGGCCAGTATGCTGGGGTTTTTGTTTGGTTTTTTTTTTTTTTATTATGTGATATTCTCTGCAAAATTTAGATGCCTAACTCATATATTTCAAAAGAGGTTAGTTAGGAATCTAAATCTAGTTATTTTTAGGATCACAAAACTGATGGACTTTTCCCCAGTATTATCAGCACTGAAAAAGCTTCTTCCTCTATATTTGCCAAATATATCTATTGAATTTTGAGTTTCACTCACAAAAGCCTTTTAAAAATTAACTCCTATCTTTCACCAAGTACCTTTTCCAATGAAGCTAGTTTGTCTGCAGTGATACTACTTTACAAGGAGGCTGTTGAGCCCACAATGTACTCTTTGGATTGGTCTTTATCTTGCAAATACAGGAGCCTCCAGCACCACTGAGGGCAGCTTAGAGTTGCCCTGAGAATATTGGCAGACAGGGCCATTTGGAAAAGCAGTGTTCACTCTGAAAAGGGTCTGTTGCCCTTAAGTTATTTAAAAATGAGAACTGGTAAGGAGATAATGTTCCATCCCATCAGGAAAGTAGATCTTTAGGATATATCCATATTTCCATAGAATTCAATATTTCAAATTTTCAACCAAATTCTACAAAGAATTAATGTGGAATGTTACAGTGCTCTTCAGGACTGAAAGTCTGGTATTTGATCAGTTGTGCTTATGAATCTGAAAGCACTTCTTGTTTGGGAAAGTTTTCTCTGTCACAGAATTCTCTGAAGCAGAAGCCTTTTCTCCCAAGAGTAATATTTACTTAGGAAATACAAAAAAAATACAAATGAAATTTTTACTTAGGAAAACCACACTTATTTAGTGTGTTTCTTTTTATAGATTACTCTTTAAGAAATTGAAAATGCCTGAGTGGGTGTCTGTGTGCGTGTGTGTGAAATTATGTTTGAATACAAAGGACTGGTTAATACAAAGTGAATACAAAACTGGTAATTTGTGTATGAGAATGTAAAGAAGCAGAAAATAGGCAAATGTGGTCAGGGTACACAAATATATGGAATCCTAAGGAAAACAGCAGTAGAATTCAGGAAATATTTAATCAGTGGTTTGACCATACCTTTGACTCAAGCTTGGTAAATATGTGACTACTCAAGGTAAGGATGCCAGAACAAGAATATTTTTAACAGGTCACTGACTGTTATTTTAAATGGACTTGTAGCTTCATGACTCTCTTAGATATAATTTAAAGAAATTCCTTGTGAACAGGAATGGCATCCTGTTCTGTTGAAATATTTTATTATTTTTACCAGGCTGAGAAATCTTTTGATTGCAATTTAATTTAATATAATTTAATTGCTACTAGTAGGATACCCTTCAGGAGCTTACTATACTCACGCTTGCTGGAATCTCTGTTGCTGTAGTGATGATGTTTTCCAAACATTGTTTTGGAAAAAGAAATCTAGGGTTATCATTAATATATAATTATGATAATGAATTACGATAGCTTCAGTTTGCCTTCCTGTAACACTGTGTGCATAGCTACAATAAGATAAGAGTCTTTAGGTAGCATTTACATTAATTATATTAATCAGAGAGTTGTTAGGGTAGTATTACTACTTTATAGCCCTTGTACTGACTATTTTGATAGCCCACGTGCAAGGACACTGCTTCCTCTAATTTTGGTGACTAAGGACTATCACAGTTACCCAGGAAGAGGACTGTGAGTGCACCTATGGCTGTGCAGCAGAGGATCCCATGTCCAGTCATCAAAAATGGTATGGCAGCCTTTATTTTCTTCTGCAGACATGATGAATGTGAAATATCTTTCTGAGAAACTGGAAGAAATTCAAGAAATAAAAAAAAAAAAAATGCATGGCCAGAGACATTAAATTGCATAAGACCCCAAGTAAGACTGCTTGTGCTTTGCAATTGTGACTTTTCTCATTTTGTTTTTTTACAGTTTATCTTTTAGTGCTCATACTTATTGAACTTGAGAGTGTTAAATGCATCCATTTAGACAGAAATTAAAGTGAGGAGTCCTCTTGGTTTTCTATTATATTGACAAGTGCTTTTTGTCACTGTGATGGAGGGTATCTACATGCAGAAAACATAATTTTGGAAGATAGAATTAGTCCATTTTTTATTTAGTTCCCTCTTATTGATAGTGTTAAAAAGACTGAAGGATTACTACCAACATTACAGTTGATTGAATGGCCTTGAAAACACTTCAATCACAGTTAAAATGGATTCTGTTGCAGGAAAGGACAAGAAAATGAAATTACAGAGCCTGGTTTGGTGAAGGATTTAAGAGTGACACATGTATGCATGAACTAGGGTGCCAAAGCAAGCTGGAGAAATATGGAGTGGTCTGGTAAGCTCCAAGACAGAACTGAATTCAGTGGTTGTGTGCAGATCCTGATAGCTCAAAAAATACCATTTTTAAAATTATACAAAAGAAGTGTGGTTTCCTTTAATCATTGTAGAAGGCTCCGAGAGGCAGAGGTAATGGAGAAAGGGGCAGGCTGATCAGCCGAGGCACTAATTAGGGCCAAGGTCTCTTTTGGAAGTTAATGAGTGTCTAAATAGCTAACGAGCAGCTGATAGGGATCAGAAGAATACTCAGCCTCTGCATCCTGCTTTTATTTCTGCCCTAAAATGGGAGATACCTTTAGGAGATACAGACAGTGTTTTGTGGTCAAAAGTCTTCTATAGAAATACCTGCTTCTCAGGTGAAAATCCTTTTCTTACACAATGCAAAGGAAACTTTAAATGTATTTTTAGTCTCTTGAGATTTGGAATGATTTACATGAGTATTTCTTGAGCCTTACTGCAGTGCTTAGGATAAGGCTTGAGTGATTTTAACTCTTCTGGTCTCTGACCCTGCCTTAAGCTATGCTTCCGAAAGTGTCTGACATAACTGCTCTTGTTGGCACTTCTCCCTCATCCTCATATGCCAGGTAGCTTTTGCCATCATCCTGACCTTGCTGGGCAGACATTGCAGTGACACAGCTTTTGCACAGCATTCATTTGAGCTTGAAAAACATCAAAAGGCAAAAGAAATGCAACCAGAGAAGTGAATGAGAGAAGAGAAATAAGATGGGAGGCCAAGTGAGCAGGGGGGGATCTGCTCTTAGGGAAGACCAGAGAGGGGGTATGGACACTTCTTCAGTGTGTGTAGACACATCATCCTGAGCCAAGCCAGAGGTGCAGCCTGGCGTGTGTGTGTTGAGCTGTGGGTGTGATTCAGCCTTAGCTAAGCACCCACCTGTGGATACAGAAATCAACCATGCAGAGACAGTGGGGATTTGCTCATTCCAGTTCTCAGCTTTGAAGGGTCTGGTCTTCCTGAACCACTTGCATGGCAGATCTGACTTCATCAATTTCTCCCCCCACAGGATTTTCTGCTACTCATATCTTAATAGGTATTTAATAACCTGCATGAGTTAAGTAGAATATTCTTTTATCTGCTCTAAGATTCCCTTTTATTTTCACCACCTTACCACTTGGTGGATCTGCACCAGAAAAGACTAGCACATTTCTTTCCCGTTTGAAATACTTGTCATTCCTGTGGTGGCTCTTTTCTGAGTCACAGCTTTTCTAATTAATATAGAACTAACATTAATATAGCAACAAGTAATTAAAAAAAACTGGAATCTATTTGGCTCACACTGCAATTGAGTATGATTCCACAGGTGTAATTAACTAGGCAGTGTCTGGAAGTGTGTTGCATCCAGCACCTGCCTCCTCTGTGCTAAATTTCTACTCCTTGTGTTGTTCTTACGAAGACTAATGAAAAGCAAGGCTCAGAACAGAGACACTTCTTGATTGAATGTTAGGCCAGGAATCCTCCTGTGATGTGTTGGAATGTCTTGTGCTGTTCTTGAAACAACCCACAGTGGTAGCTTAAGTCTTAGGATCTTCACACTGAGGACATTCAGCCTTTCCAAAACAAATTGCTTGCCACCTTCTTTTTGGAAAAAATTAATTGTCTTCCACCTGTAAACAGGTAGCTGTTAATTCACCTAAAGGTTATAGTCTGCTTTTATGTGATGACTGCTTCTCTTAGATGTAATAGCCTCAAGATATGGTTTTAATTATGCCACACTCATCCTTCTCTGGTAACTGCTTTTGGTTAATAATCTTTGGCTCAAGACTCCGGTTAGTAGACAATACACCTCACAGCCAACAACACCTATATAAACTGGTTATCTCAACAGGATGTAGATGTCTGTATGGGCAGAATGTGATGAACATCTATATCATTCCCTTTAAATTGGCATGTGAAAGGGAATTGCCAATGAGTCATGTGCTATCCAAAACCTGGTGCCAAAGAAACTGATTTATTCTCTGTTATTACTTTGCTATTCGTTACATTGTGCAATACATCAATTGCAACCATAAATACATTGTGTAGTCCATGGATAGGAATAGATCTTGTTATCTTCAAGTACATACATGCTAGGTGCTAGCCCTGGCACAGGGAATCACATAAATTGAGCAGTTGCCTTGGATTTTTCATATTCTGTTACTAGTACATTGATGGTTTGGTGATTTTGTTTGGTTTTTTCTTTTCATTTGGCTGCTTCATTTTTGATCCTAACTTTGAAGAAATTACTTGAACGAAATATTTTGGACTTCTTTCTGGAACTCACAGTGCTCACTGAGGTCTCTTGTGTATTTTCAACTTCTGGGTACCTTTGACAGTTGCAGAAACTTTTGGGAGGACGTAATTTCCCCTTGACTTTCCCACCAAGGTTCTTCAGCTACGGTATGTTTGCTTGTATTGTTTTTTGTATTGGTTAAGTTTTGTCAGGTGTGGAAGACAGAAAGACTCCGTGATATTATGTAGAACATATTTCTGTTTTTTACCTCTCCTTGTGTTCATACTGGAAACACTTGGGGAACTTTGGGGTAGCACAAAGCCCCTTTCCAGATCTGTGTGTATAGTTCAGGAAGGACTGGTGCTTTTCCTTGGATCTCTCCTAAGGCTCACTCCTGATTTGTGCAATGGTTTCTGTAAAACAACTTTCTGATCCAACTGGAGACTGCTCCTAATCCACTCCCACTGCTGGTTCCATCAGCCCTCGGTTGGTGCTGGTGGGAGCAGTCATTCAGCAGCAGATTCTGCCAGCTGTGCCCTTGCACTGATGGTCAGCTTTGGCTTCATGTTAACTAAGGACATCATTCCATGCAAACCTCTTCTTCCCTACAACCTCTGAAGCTTTTTTCACTTGTACTGTCGCACTCTGGGAATGTATTGAAGCAGTGCTGTGGGGACAGAGAACAGACCCTGGGCACAGGCCAGCTGTGTGACCACAGACATGGAATATCACCCTGTGCTTTGGCTGCCCTTCAGCCTCTGCCTTATATTTTTAGCTTTCAGTCTCCTTACCCGGAGAATTATCTCTTCTTACAATATTTGTAGCACACTGAGTGGATTAGCAGTTCTGCTCACTCCTCTTTTGGTCTCTAGTAAAAAGCAAATATTCAAAAATTATTCCTTAGTTTTGATTAAGGAAGACTTGTATTTCCTAACACTACATGACAAAGCATCCTTGTTTAAAGGACTTTGTTTGAACTGGCACCTAAGCTTGGATGTCTCTGTCACACAGCAGGTGCTTCAGATCACTAATCTCCTTCAGACCAAGCTGCTCTTTATTCCTGTCCACTCTCAGATCCTTTTGCTTGGCATAGCAAAGCATACCATGGATCCCACAAATTGTGCTGGTGAGCATATTTAATTGTACATCAGCAGATTGCCTATAATTAGCTCCATCACAGTGAGATCCTTGGAGATCCTCAGTGAGAGGATTAATGTCTTCTCCAAGGACACAAGCAACCCTGCAGGGAAGATGGAGCTGCAAAGTTCTGCTGGAGGAGATTTGAGCTGGTTAAAGCTTTTGATGATCAGTCTGAAGTTGTTTACATTTCAAAGTCCAGGCTTTGACTTCCTTAAGCTGTAGCACTGGGTAACTACAAATATCTCAGGGTTTCCTATCAGTCCTGTGCATCTAGATAAACTCTTTATTGATTTCTTTAATACCCGACTGTCAAGGTTTTCAGCTGGAATGGGGTTTGGCATGACTAGAAGTCAATGGTTTGTCTATATTTGGAATAGTCAACTTAAATTTTATATTCAGTCCAGAGAAACTGGGTCCTTCAAATCCTGTTATGAGTGATGCATCTGGATGCTTGAGGCATCTGCTCTGGGATCAGAAGGACTGTGCCCTAGAAATTAATGTTTCTTCCTAGTGTGAGAGACAGATATAAAAATCTAGGCTTAGCTGGGTGAAGCTCACCCAATGCGTTGGTTCTTCAGTCCAGTTCATCTTTTCCTTAGCCTACCAGTAATCTCAGTATTAGCAGGACTCAGCAGGACTTAGGACAATTTTTTCTAGGTTGTAGGAGGTACAGACAAAGCATATGGAAGAGCAAGGTGTGGCAAATAATTTATATAACTTGTTCAGACCTCTAAGACCATTCCAGTTTTGTGCTAATAATGCTTTTTTTAAAAAAAACCCTCCAAATTATCACCCCTTCTGACTGTACTAGAGCACCACCTGCTACCTTGCAGACCCAAGGCAGAATCACAGCTCCTCCCAGGCTGGGGCTACAATTGTGGTCAGAACGTATGGAGTATTGCCCCAGATGGTTAACTCCTCTAGATTAAGAACCCACAATGGTTTTCTGTGTTGCTATTTCAGACTTTCCCACCTGATTACACCACGTCTGTTTTCACTCATCTGAATATCTACTAGATCTATCAGCAACTAGATTTTCCTAGGTAATAGTACATAATAATCTAATTTTTTATAGGGATACATTTAAGAAAACTAAATAATGAATCTTCTGATTTGGAGTGAGCAATGTCTATCCTTCTATCTTGTCTTTTATTGCCATTGCATCTTCAAACTTATTTTTTCCAGAATGAATATCGAGGGGTTGAAATGGAAATTTCAAAGGCATGTTATGAACACTTAGGCATGCTGATGTAAAAATATGAGAACTCCTCATAGCTTTCATTCTGCCCTGTTTCCTCTGCATGGAAAGTGCTGGTTTGAAATATAGCACAGCAGCAGCCACCAGCTCATGCTAGTTGCTGTGGAGAGGTGTCTGCTGCAGTACATTACTGTTACACTGGTGCTGAATGGCTGTAGGTTTTTGTTACTCCCACTGCTGTATAGCTAAAATGTGTGTATCTCTGTGAGCCTGCCATTAGGACAGCTGAAACCACCCATGCATAATGAGCTGGAAGTGGATTTTCAGTCTGGCACCATGGCTCCTGTGAGTAATATATATGTCACAGGCCTCTTCAGCATCACTGAAATTCCTCTCCTGAGAGGGAACAATGCAGCTCAACAAGTGTTTGAGGGCCAGGACTTTAATTTGTATTAATATTATCTATTAATACAATAGATGCTTTTCTGCCCCAAACTGCATGTCCAAACTTACTGGAAATATTACTCTCTGTGTGTGCAATGCTGTCTATGTAAACAGCATAAAGAAAAGTTAGTCTGTGACCAGAGATTCATCCACAGATTTTAAGGAGAGAAAACTGAAAAGCTTTTTCTATTCAGAAATATCCCAGCAGAGACCTGGGGAGATGCATTTAGATGCATGGACTCCTATCTCAGACAAAATCTCTCAAGGTGCATTATACCAGGGCAGATATTGCAGCACATATAACCTTGACAAGGATCCTGGCATGGAGAGGAGAATGAAGGCAGGAAGCTGCCTTTGCACTGCATCTCTCCTGAAACAAAGTGATATTGTTGATATTAAGCTATCACTATTAAACTGTGAGCTCATCCTCTTTCTCCATAAGTGTTGAAGTACTTATGAGCTGACATCTTCATTTTTCAGCAAGTGATTGGGACAAAATTGCTCTTATTTTTAGATTAAATGAGAGATGATTAACAACTAAAATTTCCCATAAAGATTAACTTTATGTAATAATTACATCCATTTTTTCATGCAAAAAATATACAACCAGCTCTAGTGCAAGACTACTAAAACCTCTTAAAAATACTTTTGATTTGGTTGGCGCCTACATCTGCACCATATTAAGGTTAATGCATTAAATTAGTCTTAAAGCTCATATTGGTTACAGCTGAAATAGCCAAGATATTTCAGCATGAAGATGTGAAAGGTGGAACCTATAGCTTTCCAAAGTCACCTGAACAGGTGCATTGTGTGAAACTCCCTAGCATTGTTGAAATCAGTTCCAGTCCAACCCCTCTGATTTTTATTAACCTTGAATTGTCACCAGTAGAAGTGAAAATGTATTAAATACATGCTGAAATCCTTCACTGCATTGCTGCAGTGGTGCTGCTGTAGAATGTGTCTTTGGTACATTTGGTGCTCTGGAACTTCATGACATTTGCTCTTGTATGCTTTATCCTTGGTTACCTTTATTGGTTGCAGGTTTTCTGTCATGAGGATTTTGTCTAGGTAGCTACAACATATCCTTGTGGCTTTAGAATCAGGAATAAAAAATATAAGTTGTCTTAGTGAAATTATTTTAAAAACATTATCATGAAGACTGAAGCAAATTACTGCTGCCTAAACTTATTGAGCATGACCTTGAATTGGCATCAGTAAAATCATTGAAAGAGAGGATAGTTTGGGTTGGAAGGGGGACCTTTAGAGGTCAGCTAGTCCAGCTTCCAAAAGATGGGCAATACAGAAATCCATTGTGTTAGAAAGATGGTACTGGATGAAAAATATTTAGACAAAACTGTAAAATAAAGTATTTTAATGGAAAGTATGTCAACATATGGAACATATTACTTTTCATTGACAGGTGTTATCCAAACCTATTATTAATTGAGCAATCCAGCCTTGCTTGTTTCTTGCTGTAAAGGCTGCAGAGGTGATGACAGAGGTGTGTGTTAATCAAGTGTCAGTGGATCACATATTTCTCTCTCTTGCAGAACTTAACATTCATCAAAGAGCATCTCCAAATAACAGTTAATTATCTTACCCAACATCCTACCAGGCTGGTAAGTATTCTGCAATTTTACAGATGAAGATAATTATAAAAAACCTAAAAATTTCTGACTGGGAATCATAAACAATTGGATAAAGAACATTATTCCTCCACTTGTGGTAAAGCACATGCATAGAATTTATAGACTACTGTGTTACTCAGCCCAGCACCAATGGGTACCTGTACAGGAGAAGCTACCAGGTGACATCCAGTCATCAAACTCAAGTTACATCACTCAGAGTAGATGATAACATGCCTGTGTCCCACACAGAAATGTCACTGCTGGCTTCAGTAAATGAACAAGATCATATTCATATATTAATAGTTTGGGGATGACGACTTCATTCATGTAAACAGGGATGTTTTGTTTCCAAATTAGTTTCAGGTATAATGTTGCCTTAAAGCATGATCTGACAGTCAAACTGTGAAAACCTAGAGGCATGAGTAGCTTAACAACATCTTCATCTAACAGAAATTAAGTCAATTTTATGACCACATGGACAGTGGGGGAAATACAATCTTACTCAGCACTCTATGATTAAAATGATTGATGGAAATAGACATTTAGAAGCCTTGTTATGGAATATATTTATCTTGACAACCATAGCAGAAGAGCAGTCCTTGTGCACTGAAAGAAGTTGCTACAAGTCATTTCAGCCATTGGTTCACGTACAGTAAGACTTCCAAGATGGGACTTCTTGACTGTTTTAGCATGAATGCTTGAGAAACACGTGGATGCTTTGGGAATGAGGTTAGATGGTGATTTATATAGGAATGGTCAATAAACACCATCTACCCATCAAGAGCATGTGAAGCTTGTGCAATGATCTTCTTCAAAGTTCTGACCCAGGATAACCCATGTAATCTGTCCACCTCATTTGAGTGTTGTAAGAACAGCTGCATGTCCTTATATATTCTGGCATCACAGTAATGGGAGCTATAAATGCCTCAGCAAGACAGATAAAATAGCAGGGGACAGAGATCATCCCTGGCACCTCTCCTGGGTACCTCCTCTCTATGCACAAATCATTCTCTATCCAGGTAGATTTTATTTATGTCCTTTCTCATGACAACATACATGGCAGGATTGGCAGGCCATGGTAATGCACTGGTTATTTTGCCATATTTTTTGCATAGAAGAAAATACAATTAGAGATGTCCATACAGTGCTCAGGATACTTGCAGGCTGGAAAATAAATCTTTCTCAGGTGTCTTAGAATGGAGCAATATGTGAAGCAGAGCAGCTTAATTTCTTTCAGAATCACTGCCTGTTTTACAGTTATCTCTTTATGTGCTCCTTTTTTGCTATGTTTTAATTGAGCATGAGAAATCCCTGATTAAAAATAAGTCTGTGGAATGATGTTTGTATGTACCTGTTAGCTAAAACAATACAATTAGGATGTTGTAGATGACAGACAGTTCTGGAATAACCAGTACAAAGAAACATTTTAAAAAATTAAGATATGAAGGTCAGAAGATGATACATAAATGCTTTGTCACATTTCCCAGATTTTTTCTGTACTCATGGGTCCTTTAGTTTGTAAGTAGAGGTTTAACTGAGCATATAGAGATAAAATGGCAGTTTGCCAAGAGTAGGCAAGGAAAGAAGCCATCCTATATGGAAGCACACTGGTTTCCAAACTGTAGGTGGCTAGAAACCACTTTGGAAACCTATTTCATTAAGGAAAGAATGATGTTCCTGTCCTACACAATTACCGTGCTCTCAAGAATGGCTGAATGGGATGTACCTTGTAGCAATACTTCAGGTAAACACCTTGAGCAAGAAAAGAATTCTTTGGTGATTAGTCCCATTGACATTACTGTGGCCTAAAGGGCTCTGACAAATGCAATGTAGCTTCAATTAGGGAATTAATAGAAATATATTCTGGTAAACTGAATTGTTGGCATGCAAACAAACTGGTTTTATTTATTTTTTTTTAACCAGGAATTTAAATGAGAGAAAAGATATGTTATCAGTATTTAAGCTATTTTCCTTTTTTTTACTCCCAGAAAACAAAAGTAGGCCCTAACCTGCATAATCATGTAAAATACATACTTTTAAAGCCACAATTTGACATCATTCTCCATGAAGTCTGTTTTCATTCTGGGGCTCTCCCTCTCCCATGTTTATGCTCTCCTTCAATAACAGGAAACAATGCTGTTCCTCACAAGCAATGGGATGTGACTGTCTGAGGACAGCTCCACAGACACTCGTTCTAATGGCTCTGCTACTCTGCACAGCTCCTGCCCCTCCCTCAGTTACTCCTCACACCCTTCCACTGCCACTACAGTTGGACCAGTGTGATGGTTGATGAGGACTTCTTTTTCAGGTGGATCATTTCCCTTCTTTATCACTGCACACCTCCCTAATGAGGGATATATTTTGCCACTAGCATGTTTTAACCAAAAAATCCCAAAGGAATGGTGTGTTTTCTTTCTGTTGAGAGGTGGGAAGGAAATGGAAAAGGTAAACAAGGAAGGCTGAGGTCTGCAGGTGACTCCTAAACCTGGTCTTTGGGCTTTGTTGGGTAGGCTTTTCAGGGACTGAATTTATTTCAGCATTTCCAAGTGATTGTGTTGGGAGAGATGGAAGACTAAAACAGGATACTCAACAGGGCAAATATACTGGTGGGTTAGAGGGAAAGTTGGATGGGTGGATTTTTATCAGGCTGTGAAAAAGGTAAACCCCAAACTTCTCTCAGCACTCCTATCCCCCTTAATGCAGCCCAATCCTGCCTGTCTTAGTTACCCAGTATTACTATTTTATTGCTGTTTAAAGATATTTGATACAAAAACATCACGTCCTTATCCATTAGGAGCACATCAGTCAAGGAAGCAAGCAATGCCATAGACTAAAATACACCACCTGTGTCTTATCTGAGGCCTGATGATGTTTTAAATACCTGAGTGTTTTCTAAAGATATCACCCAGTTAAACTGTGATAAACTACTCACCTTTCAAATACAATTTCTGAACACATAACTGTGTCTTGCCATCCTTGTTCTTCTTGGTTGAGGAAAAAAAATCTACTTTGTTATACCAGTGGAAATCTGGACCCATCCCAATCTCTATTGATTTAAAAGGGACCAGAGTCTGTCTCATATAATACTTTGTATAGCACTTCAACTTCTGCACTAAGAAGTATCTAAAGTGGGACTTGGAAAGCTCCTTTCATTAAAAATGAAACACATTTATAAAGAAATTATATCAACTTTAGAAAACATTCTGAAGGTAGTGCAAAGATAACAGATACCATTTCTTAGTATAGAATAGAGGTGTGGATAGCCAAAACTGTCTGACTTTAGGCATACCCTGTAATCTAAATTAACCTCTGAGATTAAAGTATTGTCTGAATCAACAGTTTTAATGAAAGGGCACTAATAAACTTTGTGCACTAAAAAATGGAGTATGTTCTACCTCTGTACTAAATTTGAGAAAGTTGCAGTGCCCTGGCATCATGAAGACATATTCAGACATCAAATTCTAAGTGTCTGAACAGTGAGTGAAAAATGGGATGACAGGAGGAGAGAGGCCCAAGTAACCTCAGTGCACAAAAGTATCTGTTTGCTAATCACCTGTTTGCTTTAGATCAAAAGTTTATTATTGCAGTCAGTAAAGATATGAGTTGAATTGCACACACATTTTCTGGCAGCGTTGGTCAAAGATTGTATTAACAGGTTTTGAAGGATAGAAACTTCACAATGAAAATCCACTTTGTGACAGACTGTTAAGACTACCAACAACAGAACTACAGAGCATCCCAGGAAATGGATTTAACACAAAAACAAAAAAGTTTTCTGCAGGTAGAATTTGCTTTCTGGCACTGCTTTGATGATTACTCAAGATCCTGTCTGTGCCGTGGATTTTCATCTGCCGGTGGTGTTTGCATTAAGTTGTGTAACTGCTCCTTAATGCCTGTTACGTAAGGATGCACAGATTGCAGCTCATGAGGTGTGCTGCACAAATCACAGCTGATAGTCTCAGCGTGGTTTCAAAGGTTACTCTCGGCTGAATAAATTTTACCCTAATTAAGTCCTCCCTGCGTAAGTTAAGTGCTTGGTTAATACAGAAGTGTGGAGTATAAGCTCAAGTAGGGCTCAGAAAGTGCCTGTGGTTGTCCTGAGTATATATATAGAGTATATAAGTTTTGTGATATTTGTACCATACACCAGCTTTCCTGGTCAGGAAGGGGAGATTTGCCATTGGCTTTTGCCATGGTATGATTTTACCCCAAGGATCTCAGGCTATACGAGCTGAAATACAACATGTAGATAGTAAAGAGATCAGAAGATATAGTCAACATTCAAAACAAGGGCTTTTAATTTATTTTTTACTAAGTTTACTATTTTTGCCCTCTTTCTTGTATTTAATTTTAATTAGGCTAAGTCAGGATCTGTACCAAGGAAAAAGAGTCTAAAGATATGTTGGACACTGCACTAAATTCAGAATGTAGAATAAAATAGAAGAAATTGAAGAGAATGGAGATGAGAAAAGGAATTTCAGTTTAGCAAAAATGGAAGTTTAAGTCTAAATCAGAAGGATTGTAGATACAGTTGGAATTTAAAATGTTTTACCTATAACATTACCTCCTTTCCTCCTCTATCCTTAATTTAACACCTTTCTAAATGATTCATTTGAATTCCCATGGCAAACACAAGTTACACCAAAGGCATTTCTTTACTGGAGGGCTCCACCAGGATGCATTTTCTAGTGTGGTCCTCTGAAAATGCACACCTTACTTTCTATGGAGCCTCTTAAAATTCTGAATATTAACTGGCCACATGGATATCATACATCTCTATGGTCAGGAAACATCTTACACAGAGTCCCCAGAGGAACGGAAAAAGCAGAGAAGCAAATACAGAGTGGATCATGCTACTGACCACAAAGTTGCAAAATGGCACACAGACTCTTTAATTGTGCACTGTTCTGCTTCCAAATATTCTAAGTACAGACATGGATGACCTTTTCTCCACATCTGCCTTTTTATGAGATTCAAAAATGCCTAGATTAGAAAATAAATAATATTTCAAAATATATTGGCTCTTATTTTGAGGGCTGATCAGAAGCAGATAAGACATCTAGGCCAGTCCTTAAAGTATTAGTTAAAATATAGTAACCAAGTTATTTTTAGTAGCAGGTAATGCTTGGGTAAACAAACTATGAAATTTTGTTCCATGTTTCATCATACTGGGTAGGATTACTGATGGTACCTCCTGGCCCATATATACTAAAGAGGAGCTGAAACTGAATGGGGAATGATCAAAAATGTCAGATGATGGCATGATGTAGGTGGGACTTGGGGCTGATACTTGCAACATAATTCTCTTGGAATACTGTTCCAGAAAATACTTGTTAAGTGCACAGGAGCCTTCTCCAGTTTCCGATCTGGCTGATGCTTTCCAAGTATTTTTTATGCATTAACTTAATTAGCACATTCTAAACATGTGTCATGGAAGAAATACTAAACACTTAACTATCCACAAAAATGTATCTGAGAAATGTCACAGGTGAAAATGTGCAGAATGTTCTTTTGTGAAAAAAGCTGGTGGGGAAACACAACTGGGGAAGCTCAGTTTGATCTCAGACCCTGCAGTAGCTCAGGACGAGAAGAAAACTTTTGCAACAGGCAGAGGCAGATGCATGCCCAGTATATTCTGACCACTAAGGCACATTCAAAGTGCACTGGTCTGCTCATTAGTTTTTGTATTTTGTAATATAAATATAAGATTTATCATTTTTTATTATCATCATCATCATCATCTTTACAAACTGAAAGAGGAGAAACTTTGGCTAGATATTAGGAAATAGTTCTTCACCATGAAAGTGGTGAGATACTGGAACAAGATGCTAAGGGAGGGCTGTGGATGCCCCAATCCTGGAAGTGTTCAAGGCCAGGTTGGATAAGGCTTTGAGCAATTTGGTCTACTGGGACATGTCCCTGCCCATGGCAGTGGGGGCTTGGGACTAGATAACCTTTAAGGTTCCTTCCTAACCCTTAATATTTTATGATAAAATTACACTAGTATAGTCAATCCATAACGTTAATTAAAAAGTTCAGTCACAAAATGCAGAGGTGGTTATCAGCAGTTTGCTAATGTTTTTCCTCAGAAGAAATAAGACATTCTGGCTTCAGGAGGCTCCTCTTCTTGTCTTTCAACCTGAGTTCTATTGCCTGTTAACACCAGTTGTAGTTTACCTGAACTACTGTGATGCTTTCAGTAAATTATGCTGATAAGCAGGTGCTCAAATTTGCTCAATTTTTTTATGCTGGATGAAATGTTTTTTCTTTGTAACTTTGTGTTTCTGAAAGACAGGGCTTTTAAAGCCAAAATCTGATATAATCTTTGCTTGTACCTCAGGTTAAGTTGATGACAAAGGCGCCAGTCACTTCTCTCCCTCAAAAGATCTGGCTCAAAACATCCCTGTCCTACAGCCTGGGGTACTTTGCTTCAGGAAATATTTAGTCTCTCTTTGTAGGTAAAGGTAAACTAAACAAGAACCCTCCAGAAACCACTCTTGCTTTATTCATCCTGTGGAAATAATGAAAGGAGAAAGTGTAGTAAGAATAAAGTAGGCATGTATGACCCTTCATTATCATAAATCTGAAAGAGCTGTGGGGTGACTTAGCTCACAAGCAGCTTTACGCATCCAGCCTGTCATGTTCTGACCCATGTAATTTTCCTGAAGCAATGGCTGGTCATGTGTGAAATCCCAAGTTAGTAATACATTCTGTTGTTTTATAAAGACAGGACCTGCAAAAACATCATCTCCTAGAAAGAGATGATACCCTTTCCAAGGCCTCTGCCACTTCAGGTGAATATCCTGCAGTAATTAGGCAATTTAAGAGTTTAGGGTATACAAATAAAAAGACTTCTGTTCTCATGAAGGTACAAGGTGCTTAGGAAAGTATTAGATTATACTTCAAACAGTGAAAAAAAAAACTGGGTAAGATTCTATCATTATATGAGTTGAATATCTGTAATTTAGTAACTGAAAAAGTATGCTTTTGCTGGGTCAGTTGGTATCGTTTTGGTCAAATGATCACCCACAGTTTTTGAAATCTAGCACTGCAATACAAGTTCAATGGTTGGCTGGGTCTTAGGACTTAAGGACATTTTTCTGCAGTTCCCAGATGCAAGAGACACATAAGTGGGAGTGGGAAAAATGCCTTTGTTTGGGAAACACACTGTGGGAAAATTGCTCAACATGATTTGAGTGTCAGAATTGGAATGTAACAACTGGTGTAGCCAGATTAGTGCAGAGAGAAGGCCAAAAGCAAAAAACTGCTTTTTGTCAGGGTTCTCAGTTAATTTTGTCGTGCTGAGACAACATTTATAGTTTACTTTTTGTGGATTGTATTCATAGATAAAATTTCAGTTAAAAAAATTAATTCTATATACCTATGGTAAACTGAAGCTTGAAGGCCTACTTTTTAGTGAGACTGACTCACAAATAGGAAATATACCTAGGCATCTATGGGGATTTTTAGTTCCTTTGTGCTTTTTGCAAAGCCAAAAATCAGCAAATCCATTTTGTCTGCTTGGGTAAATTGGGGAGCAGGGAGTGTTGTCTTTTGGAGCTGTGTCTCTGTTCATCTATAAGAGATAATCATACAAGGGATTGGAAAATATTGGGACTGTAAATCCTTCATTGGAATATATGGCAGACTGCATCAGGACCATTTGCATCAGAGCAGAACTGATGCCCAGGTACTTTCATAACTCTCCCAGGTTGTTTCAGGAGATGTCTCCAAAATTCTGTGAAAATTTCCCAACCATCAGCTCTTGTGTCTTTTACAGCAAAGGCATTAAGACTCTTCCAGCGTCCCACCCAGCAGTGCCTTGGTTATGGCCCCAAATAGCTGAAAATGAGGGGAGGGGTGGGATATCATGCGATTCAACACCGGGGTCACACAACCTGTTGCAAAGCCTCTTGTGCACTGTTGTTGAAAGAGCTGTCTGTGATCCCAGCTTCCCATATCTACAGTACTTTACAAGATGTGACAAGTCCTTCTAAAGCCAACAGCTGCACAACAGGGTGAACCTGAGCAGTGAAAATGCCTCCTTTTGAGATACTGATTAAACACTTGCCTAGAACCTCATAATAATTAGGGGTTGTGTTATTCTAGAACAATTCACAGTTCTGTAACTCAAGGATGAGTCACAGCAAATTTGATAAGATCACGATTTTGTGATTTTTCTATGAGATGCCATTTTTTTCAAAATGGCCCTTAATGCTCTTAGTTCTTAGATTTCTCTATTTTCTATTATATTCCTTGGTTTCTTTTTTGGAAAGATAGAAAGCAGTTCTGGATTCCTGGAGAGGGAGTTAGATGAGAAGAAAGTCTTTGCTTTTTGCAGAGAAGTTGACAAGTACAAGTTTATTTGGCTTGACAATAAAGTTATTAGTGAAACTTGAAATACCTACAAATGCAATGTATCCTTTAAACACCAGAGTCCCCCACACATACCAATTTTTAATGATTTACAAATGGATAATAATTTGGAATATCCAACAGTATTTAGGACCTATATGCAGTGAATTAGTTGTTTCACCTGTTGTTTTTCACATAAAATCAGCTCTTGGATAGAATGTCAGCTTTGCAAATACCCTCGAGAAACAAAAGTGGAAAAGTGTAACCACCCTTACAACACATCGCCCTTGCTCACAGCAGGCAGGGGGAAACGTGCATTGTTATGGCAGATAATTGCTCAAGGCATGAGTATGGGAGAATCTTGTTCAAAATTCTGCAATTCTGCATTGCTAAATTTAAAATGCTGGAAAATCCCTTTGGATAGTTAGGATTTTCTGATTTGTACAAAATGCAAGTATGTGTGTAATTTTTTGATAGAAAAATGGTGCTAAGTTTGGAAGTGTAAAAGTTAGTTATACTGGTTTTAACCCAGTTAGTTATACAGGATATTTCTGTTACAACAAAAGCACGGTTTGTACTAATGTGTTTGTACAAGTTCAAGGGAAAAGCTAGGAGCAGCTTGGGCTAAAATGCCCTTACCTTTTAAAAAATTACAGAAACACAATATATTACATAGGAGAGAGTCACTGTGCTCTTAATGGATTTTGCATTTGTTCTTAAGATAAAGGGGATGAAATAGAAAAGAAAAAATCATTTGTCTTGAAAGGAGATATAAAGTATACCCAAACCATTTTTACATACAGTCTTGTCAGCCCATTTCGTGGCCACTTGCCACTCTCAGATGCTCTCGATATATTGTATACCAAAGGCAATACTGCTGAGACTGAGTTCTGCTGCTGCCAAACTGCATATTCATTATTGTTCATAGTCGTGTGAGGTCAAGTTCGGTCACTGCAAACAAAGAACCTTTGTCTCGATCTTTACTCCCTCCTCACACAGTTTTTGGTTTCCTAACTTTTGTAACGCTCCCCAAGTTGAAAGTTTCTTTTTAAAGAGGATGCTGTGTACTCTTTTGTAAACATGTCTCCATTACTAAAAGTGACATCATGGGAATCGCTGAAAATGAGCTCAGAGAACAGATCCAGGGCACAGGCGATGTAAAAAGAAGTCCCCTTGTCCCTGCTCCCTCCTCCTCTGCACAGAATTGTCCAGCAAACAGGTACTTTGTTGAACTCCACTGGAAGCTTCATGAGGAATTTAAACATAGGAAGGACTAATCATTATTTTAGAAAAAAGGAATCCTGCCAGCTCTTTCTCCTCTGCAGGCTGCTATGCACAAATGTGGTCAGCAGCTTATTCACACAAAGCCAGGGCTCTGCTCATTTGCCATCATATGCAAATCACCTCCCCGGACTCATTGGCACGGCAAACACTTCAGTTTAAGGACTTTAAAAAGATGGATTGCAAAACTCAGGCATGCTCCCTCTCCTACTGAGATCAGTGGCAAGCCTCCCATTGGCTTCAATGGGAGCAGGATAGAATCTCCCTTTTCTGGAAGTGAAACCCAGCGGTATTTGGGCTTTTTGGAGCACATGCAGCTCTGAAAGTCTGTTCCTTCAGGGCATTCCAAAATTTTTCCCATTTGCTTGATTCCATGGCAACACAACATCACCATCAAGCTTTCAATACTGAAATGAGATTTTACTACTAAGCCTGAGGATTTATACAAGTGTAAAAAGATCTCACTAAGCTGCAATTCCCATTAGACTAATTCAGGATCCTTTTCAAATGAGTGATGAAATTACCTCTGGATTTATTTTACAATAAGCCAAAAATTTTTTAAGGCTAGAAAAATGGGGAAACTGCTCTACAATCATACAAGAAACATTCTTTCATTATTACACAGAATCACAACGTTTAAGTAAAACACTGTATCTATTTACTATCCTTTTCAAAACAATACCTAACAGTATTATAACAGTTATAAAGTTACAGTTATAAAGCAATAGCCTAAGCAGTTTTCTCATAAATGATATTAAAATCAGACCCTAGAGACTGCACAAAATTATGATAAAGCCATTGAGGCTTTTCTTCTGATTTTTGTGTTACTTATATCACAGAAATAACATTTTTGCAACCAGAAAAAATATACCAGTGTAAAAGCGTACAATGAAAAAACATGTCCAAAGGTCCATGTTAGGTTTTAAATGTACTACAGTTCATCTTTTATAGAGGGAAGCAAAGCAGACAAGCTGGCTTTACACTCAGGGGCTGAGAGTTTGCTCTGAGTTACACCATAGCACACTGAAAACAAGTGTCCTCGGTGATCCCCTATTTTTATAAGTGGAAGGGGAAAAAAAATCAATGTGATTCCACACCTAGAGAAGGTTAAATTGTGTGTAAGCAGTATTGAGGGTCTTTTATACAGTACCTCCTAAGAAGTTCCCAAATAACAGCACAAATGCTGTGAAACAATTAAATTATTTGACATTAGTAAGAATTTTAACAGCCTTATGTTTCCTGCATTTTCTTAGATTCGATATATAAGTGTTGCCATTTCTGTTATATTCAGTTTTCATGTAATCCAGCTCTTGAATCATCTCCTCCAATGTGATTTCTAGATGATGATTCAAGCTCTGACTCCCCTCATTGCACGTAGACTCATGCTGGAAGTAATGATCAGGATGTGGGCTGCAGCATTTTATTGGGTCTTTGCTTCTGTGATCAACTCCTTATACAAAGAGAGTTACAAAAGCACCAGATGTAACACTGGATTTCACTTTTCTGAGTGCTGTTCAGAGCTTCCCCTATCGATGCTTCCAACACCCCTGGGTCAAACACCACCCAACCCGGAGTGTGGGATGTGGCCCTGCTGCTGGTCACCAGATCAAAGAAGGCGTTTCCTTCTCTGGCCCCTGCCAAGGCAATGAGATGTTCACTGAGCAAGCAAAGCCGGGGGGAGGGTGTAAAGACAGGGAGCACAGATGTGACAGTAGCACTGTGACTGTCGGTGAAACATTTACAGTGGACATTTGCAGCCTCTTGGCTCGGCCAAGCAGCTACAAACCTACTCTTAGCTGCAGCAGAGGCAGCTGAAAGCAGAATCTGGCCTCTCTTTCCCAGCTTTCAAAAAATCACTCCAAGAAAAAGATGACGTCAAGTCAAAATCTTTGTTATAAAGCTGGACAGCTAAGGGCTTGTATTTTAGAAGTGGCCAGACGTTCTGGGTATCTTCCTTTGCAAGACCAAAAGTAGAAACTGGGTGTTTGGCACTACTTCACCAGCTTCTCCTTCACCAGAACTGTCAAATTTGAAATTCTGGCCCCAGATTAGGAGAAAACTGGATGAAAATTTTAGTATGTGAATGTGGTCTAAGAAATACAATTACAGATTGTCCGTCCTTTATACAAAAGGTGATGTTTTAGAAAACTATTTGATATACACAAACACTGGACTGCTTATTGCACAGAAATACAAACTTTATATGAGTTGTGTATTTCACTAGCTCATATTTTATTGTATTTTTTAATTTGAAAATTAGGTGTCTTATTCCAACATCCACGTCGCAACAAAATATTTTTCCTTGCTAAAGGAGGAAAATTCAGACTCAAAATCCCTTCTGACCCACAAACTGCAAAATGCTCTTTGTAAACTATCATCTCTAATAGTCCAGTGGTATTCCCTGGAGGCACTCAGTTGTGGGAACTAGGGCAGTTCCCCTATGCATGCAGCAGTTATGTTTCTATCACATCTTATGCATTTTCTTTTATGCATGAAAGGCAGTTGTAATTCTTACAATTCTCATTTGTAATAATTTCAAAACATCTGGAAGGAAGACCTTAAGGGGAAAACTAACACTTCGTGCCACTTAATTAAGCAGAGTATTTGCATTAGTATAAACGGTATCTTTTGTCTCTTTATTTCTGTATTGCACTGTTGTGATTTGGACATTCAAAGAAGAAATGTAGGCACGAGCCTTCCTGATGGGCTGTAACTCAAGCCACAGAGAAACTGTCTTTAAATAGCCCAAGAATGCCAAAGCCAAAAAATATTCTCGCCCTTGTTTGGTTATGTGCAGCAATCTCAATCAACATTTACTTTTGCGCTCAGTAAAAGGCAAACTGGCACTGCTGCAAGGCCGGGCAGATCGATCGATACCTGTACCGAAATTTCCGCAATTGTTCTCAGCGGCAACTCTGAGTCGCTGCAAACCCATTTACACACAATTTCAAATCACTTTTCCAGCGTTTTCGCGTTTCGCAGCTCAGATTTGAGAGCTAAAGAGCCGTGAGTCGCTGCTCTCTCTGGACTGGGGAGGGGGGCGGTGGAGGCGGCTGTTGAACCATGCGGCGGCCGCAGCAGGGCCAGAGCGGCTCCGGGCAGGGCTGGGCACGGGCCCCGCGGCGGTGCGAGGGCTGTGAGGGCAGCGCCGGAGCCGAGCAGGGCCACT